>JBBBDQ010000445.1:3160000-3207500 GCA_037127315.1 Ascarosepion bandense
AGAAGACGAAGAAGAAGAAGAATCTGTATAGATTCTTGAAGAAAAAATGTCAGCATGTTGAAGAAGGTAGACAGGTTAAAGAAGAAGAAGAAGAAGAAGAAGAAGAAGAAGAAGAAGAAGAAGAAGAAGAAGAAGAAGAAGAAGAAAACAACGATGGAGAAGAAGAAGAATCTAGATAGATTCTTGAAGAAAAAAAGATTAGCATGTTGAAGAAGGTAGACAGGTTAAAGAAGAAGAAGAAGAAGAAGAAGAAGAAGAAGATGATGATGATTTATAATAACGTCAATGAGAAAAAGAAGAATGAAGGAGATATGTTGGTGGAAAAAGGAAAAAGGAAAAAGACGATAATGGCGACGAAGAGAGATAAGAAGTGACGACTGGCGTAAAGACGGAGAAGAAAAATTTATATACCGTACCAACCTCGCAATAATAGCGTCAACCACAACAGCCCTCGCTAAAAAATAAAAGCGAAACAAAACAAAACTAAACAAAACAAAATATCTCATGCAGACTGGGAACCAAAATTCATTGTCGTCATGGAAACACGGACAGACATGCGTCACCATTTTTAATGATTTTTCTTTCTTTCTTTCTTTCTTTCTTTCTTCTGCTTTTTGGTATTTTGCTCAAAGAACTGTACAGAGGCTTGGAATTCCCAATTGAGGCAAGTACAATTGAAGGGAAACAGTCGGTTCTAACATTCAGTCAATAAATTATCTCGTCTGTAATTGTTTCTTTTTCTTCTTCTATGTGCCCTGTCCCTTCAGGACGTAGGCGATCATGGATCTTCACGTCTCCCTATCCGTTGTGGCTCTTAGTATGTTTGCTCCTGTTGCTCCTGGCAACCCCCGTTCCGTCATCCACCTGATCAGACCCTGCAGATATGTTATCCGCTGCCTTCCTCTGTCTCTCCTTCCTTCTATCTGACCAGTCAGTATCAGGTTCTCCAGGAATTGTTTACCTTGCCCAATCGTGGCAGACATTTTGAACGGTTTTTAGTTGGGCTTCGCACTATGTTGTCTTTTGGTTGAATTTTCTTTTTCCGTTTTGAAATCAAAGAGAATTTGGCAAATTTAATTGTTATTTCGACGTCGACTGATTATTAACATTGCGGAAATAGCTCTTCTTTCGAGCAAAGGAAATGGTTTTACTTTTAGCGAGCCAATAAGAACCAAAGTTCTACTGACAAGATCATTCGGTTATTCAGTTAGCGCATTTTTCACCCCTAGGGTCACCACTTCTCTTCATCTCCCAATTGTAGTTCATGGCGACATTCAACGCCGAATAGTGCAATGGCTTTCGGTTCCTTTTCATAAGGAATTCTGACGTTAGCGCACTTTTCACCGCTGGGGTCACCACTTCTCTTCATCTCCTAATTGTAATTCATGGTGGCATTCAATGCCGAATAGTGCGATAGCTTGTGGGTTCTTTTTGCATCGGGGATTTTGAAGTTACCCCGTCCCTCCTTCTAGAAGTTAAAGAGACAAGACATACAATCCAGAGAAGAGTGTGAATTCAGAGATTTCTTTTTCTCTTGGACTGATTGCCAATCAGCCTGTCTTGTTATTTTAACCATACCTTAGAGGTTAGAAACAGATTCATACCTTTCCCACTGCTATTCTTATGGCTGGCCACTCGTATCCAAGAATGTCTGCCTACTAGGACGGGTAGCCAATCCCTATTACAGACGCATGTTCAGGCACATTTGTGTTTGTTCAACACCCTCAGAGCCCACCTGTGGTTTATACTGCAATTATGCTGAGCTTAGTTACATTTTCTGGGAGAGAGCGCGTTATCTAGCGGGAACAAGACCAGGACGCTCACACACTCGGTCACGATGACTTGTGATTTCATGCTAGCATAACCATCAACGGTTCTCAAATTGTTCGGTTCACCCAATTTCACCCACAAGGATTGGGTCAACCTGTGGGATATTATTCACGCACTTCCTAACAGTGCCTCCTCGAAACTGATACCATCAAAAAGTCACTTCCCTGACGAATTGACAATGGTTTTCAAACCTGTCATTTATTTTTTATAAAGTAAATCGACATTTTAAAATATTTCTACAAAAAATAATTTAATAATTTATGAATTACTTTATAAAACAAACAGCTAAAAACAAAAACTGGTTCATATTTTACATAATTTTTCAGATGAATTATTTAAAGAAAAATATTCATTAAGGTTATAATTATTAATAAAGTACTTTTAATCGGTTATAAAAAAAAGTTATGTTTGCTCTTGTGTTGACTAGTGACTGTGTTGAGTTGTGAAGGTGTTGAGTTGTCCCGGTGTTGAGTTTTCCTGGTGTTGAGTTTTCCTGGTGTTGAGTTGTAACCGTGTTGAGTTGTCACCGTGTTGAGTTATCACCGTGTTAAGTTGTCTTGATGTTGAGTTGTCCTGGTGTTGAGTTGTGAGGGTTGAATTGTCACCATGGTGAGTTGTCTCGGTGTTTGTTGTCCAGGTGTTGAGTTGTCACCGTGTTGAGTTGTCCTGGTGTTGAGTTGTCCTGGTGTTGAGTCGTCACTGTGTTGATTTGTCACGGTGTTGAGTTGTCCTGGTATTGAGTCGTCACTGTGTTGAGTTATCACTGTGTTGAGTTGTCCTGGTTTTGAGTCGTCACTGTGTTGAGTCGTCACTGTGTTGAGTTGTCCTGGTGTTGAGTTGTCCTGGTGTTGAGTCGTCACTGTGTTTAGTTGTCACGGTGTTGAGTTGTCCTGGTGTTGAGTTGTCCTGGTGTTGAGTCGTCACTGTGTTGAGTTGTCACGGTGTTGAGTTGTCCTGGTGTTGAGTCGTCACTGTGTTGAGTTGTCACGGTGTTGAGTTGTCCTGGCGCCCTGTGGGTGGTGCTGACTTGGCGGTGTTGAGTTATCTTGCACCCTAACAGATAAGCTCTATGAAAGAAAGGGGATCTTGCTTGTTTCGTGAGATAAAATTCTTAAAAGCCAATGAAACAATTAATGTACATTTGTACGCCCAGAAGCTGCAAAGCGTTCATAAAGAAATTGCTCAAAGGGTGACTTGCAGTCGTCAGAGAAAAATATTGTTTTCCTCCATGATAACGCAAAGCCGCATAGTATCGAAATAAATCCATTTCCTTCATATTCTGTCGGTGAGATGTAAGTTCCACTTGAGCAGCTTCTTTCTACGAACTGCTACTTTGTGGAACAGGCTCCCAATAGGATGCTTCCCCGATCAATACTTCAGTCTCGCCTGAAATAGATATGTCAGCGACCAGAACCGGTGTAGTAAAACCCTCGTCATGTTGATTATGTTAATGATCAAGCACTTCGATAGGATCTTCCAGCAGTTGGGCGGTTCTTCGGGCACAACATTTTCATATTAGCTTTTGCAGTTGTTACCGAAGTTATTCGGCAACACCTCTTCTTGGTTTTGGCTATTCTTGGCCTTCATAATTTTTTTTTTAGTCTATTTTGGCAATGGCTACGTTCTCAGTAGTCACAATTGGTTGAGTGCTTTTATCAGGGGGTTCTTTTTTGTTTTGTTTTTTAATTGACCAACATTTATCGGCCATTTTTGTTTACTTTAAATTACTTTAATTTTTTCTTTTTTTAAATTAAAAATTAATTTTTAAATTAAAATTTAATAACAAAAATTTAAATTTTTAAATTAAAAATAATTAGATTTAAAAAGGGGATTAAAAAAAGGGGATTAAAAAAAGGGGATTAAAAAAAGGGGATTAAAAAAAGGGGATTAAATAAATAAACAACAGAAAATATTAAATTGATTTAAAACAATGAGAAACGAATTCATGAAGACACTGGAAAAATAAACCGGCCAAAGCTGGTTTTAAATAAAAGAGGGATTTGACGTAAATGTTACACCAATTAAAACAAAAATTCCTTCTCGAAAAGAAAATAGAATAAAAAGACAGCCGAATAAAAGGAAACATTTGACGTAAAAAATAAGAAGAAAAAATTACTGAAACAACACAACTAAAAAGGTTTCCTTTTTAAAAATTAAAACCGGTAGAATAATTAAATTAGAAAATAAATTCTACAAAATAAAATAAAAAGAATTATAAAAAGAGACACGTATTAAAAAATTCATTTTTTTTTACCAATTAAGCAAAATGGCTGACGTAACATGAAATAAATTCAAACTGATTAAGCAATAAAGTAACATTAAAAATGAATAAAAAATGGATTAAGCGAAAGAAAAGATATACGAGAAGACAAAATGACAATAGAACAAAAAGACCTACTGTAACTAAAGCTAGTTTAACCAAAATGGTTTTTGATGCATAAAAGGTTACGAATTTAAAATAAAGTCTTTCTGGAAAAGATGGAAAACAAAAAAAAAGTGACAATGAAAAATGAAAACAAAAAGACGTTTGTCTTGAAAAAAAAGTAAAAAGAATTAAATTTTCTGAAACGACGCCATTAACTAAAAACTAACTTAAAAATTGAAACAAGCAAAATTTACAAATTATGAAATAAATACTACAAAATAAAAATTTAAAAATAGACACATGTAAACAAAAAAGCGACCAAAAAGACAAGTGAAAAAAAAAGTTTGACGTGAGAAATGAAAAGAATAAATTGACTGAAACAACACAATAAACTGAAAAAAAATTCCTTTTTTCAAATATTAAAACCAGCAGAATAAACAAATTCTTAAATAAATACTACAAAAGAAAAATTATTAAAAAGAGACATCTGTAAAAAAAATTCAATTTTTTACAAATTAAGCAAAATGGCTGACGTATGAAAAAATTAAAATATATTTACTATGACGGTCAAACATGAAAACAATGTGGGAACCAGTAATATGGAGTGCTAGAGAAAAACAATAATAACGCCCAATTGTAATATGAGCTCTAGCAAAAAAAAAAATTCCTAAGCCATTAGGTTTATAAATTCCAAAAATTCATACATTGACGTCCTCAATAGTACATGGATAAATGCTTTGGCTGAATCCAGTGACTTGACCTCAAAGAGATGTGAGTTCAATACCTGGCCATAGCAAAGGTAAACAAAAACGTGGAGTTAAAAGAGAGATAACTGATCTTGAAATATCTGAAAGAGGCATGGCACGTGGAGTTAGAACAATATACTCCTGTGGACGAAATAAAGAGTTTGTTTTGAAATTCCAAAGCGTACAACGTACAAACATTGTGAATATGCCAACAAAAACAATTAGCCAAACAATGTATACTGTGCATAAAATTTATTGTTGATAATTTTATTAAAAACACTATATATATATATATATATATATATATATATATATATATAGCATAATGATGATCCACGTATACTGTCTTAATATGTATAGGAAAAACTACTGAAAAGTTGTAAGTTTAAAAATGAATTTTTTTGACAGTATTTATTTATTTATTTCTATTATTATATATATATATTTGATATTTCAGACCGGCCTCAGCCTTTCATCAGAAACAAATGATTTTAAAATTTAAACTAGGAGCGTTCGTTGTGAGAAGCGTCTTTCGCGAGATGTTTACATCACGTGACGGAGAAAGCGATAGAGTTTTTGGATATTTAAAAAAAAACTAACTGTAATAATACTTTTAAATGTTGTTTTAAAGAAAATTTTTTTAAGTGTATCTAAAAAATGTTTAACTATTGAAATATTTATAAAATTCAAAATACCTAAATCCCTATTTTTAACCCTAGCCTATATGTATTTAATTTTAAAATCCAGTATTTTTCTTTTCTTCTGTGTGAGTATGTGAACTAAAATCGGAATCTATCAGTAAACATTTGCAGTTTTCTAATGTGTGTCCCGCTTGATTGAAGTGTTAGGCTATGGGGGAATAAGGGTTGTTTTGGCGTATGCTTAGTTTATGATTATTAAAACGGAATCTAAAACTGTTTCCAGATTCACCAATATATCCACTATTTGGACATACTGAACAGAAGAGAAAATATATTATATTTTGGCTGTCACAGGTGAGGCGTGGTGGGTGTAATTTGATGTTGGTGTTGGGTATAGAAAGTACTGCATCGTTTACTACATGCTTGCAAACTAAACAGCAAGATTTATCACATTTGTAATTCCCTGGTAGGTTTATATTTTTTAGATATTTGGTAGAGGTGAGGATAGCTGATAGGTTGGCTGTTTGTTTCATTGCATTTATGGGTGGTTTATCAAAAATGTCTTTGATTTTTTTGTTTGATTGGAGGTTCTTGTAATCATTTTTTAAATTTTGAATAATTTTTAAACTTACAACTTTTCAGTAGTTCCCCCCCACCCACACACATATATATATATATATATATATATATATAAATCCAGGTAAAGAGGACCAGGGTTTTACGATTGTGAGTTCCCTGGCATTTATTTTTTTTTATAAACAGTGCTCAATACAATAAATATTGTAGAGCATAATATAATCATATAATTATGAATTAAAAGTACATTGCTACACGAAAATTTCTATGTTTCGAGATAGAATATCGTTATCAGGCAATGTTAGATAATGGTTGTGAAAATGATTATCATTATCTTAAATGTACATCATTTTCATAACCAACATCCAACATTGCCTGATGACGAGATTTTATCTGGAAACATAGAAATTTACGTTTCGCAATGAACTTTTAATTCATAATTATATATATATATATATATATATATATATATATATATATATATATATCGAGGCAGCAAGTAATTTTCTAAACATGTTCTATTAAATATAAGAGACAATGAATGTCTATTATGTTTAATCATGAGCCGTTCTAAACGTCGTATTTTTGCTTTAATTTCAGTTGAAAATAAAGACAAAAATTCTCCAACATTTGGATAATTATTTATGGGTTTTCTTCTAAGCTTTCGGCTCACATGAGCCATCTTCAGAGAAGTAGTTTAAACTGAAATATTATAAAATCCACCATCACCGACGATTTTATTTTGTGTTGACATAAAACTCCGCTTGGCAACGGCAATAGTTACCAAAAATAATAAACGCAGTTCTTAAGTTTGCGATGCGGTTTTATGACGTCACACCGCGGGATAGCGCGAAATGACAACAAAACCATCTAGTCAAATGCAATGTAATATGTTATTTCCTGTTTTAAAGTTGATTTTATTGAGTGTTGGTTGTTTTGATTTGATGTACATGGCCTCCAATATTAAATATAATAGACATTCATTGTCTCTTATATTTAATAGAATATATATATATATATATATATATATATATATGTGTGTGTGTGTGTGTGTGTGTGTGTGTTGCATTGATTTTCATTCTGCTATAAAAATGTATTGATCATTTTATTATAAAAATCTACTTTTGATTTTTGTTTGTGGGTTCACTATTTCCCTATAGCTTAGACCCTAACAGGTGCTATCACTTCAGGTCAGGTGGACCAAGAAATAGCAGCAGTATTGGTTCCATGCTAAAAAAAAACAAAAAACTTTACTGCCCCGATTATATGCCTTGCTGCCGGATGTAGTTTATTGTCATACCCAGGACACATGAAATTGCAACAACAGAAATTATTTCTGGTTCGACTTAGCAAGTTACATAATCCGCTAACTCGTCTACTTTGCCTTGCCAAGCAACGTGTTTCCGGTTAAATTACATCCGACTTTCTGTCTAGCGTCAGACCGTCGACTGCTAGATGGAAGATAAAACGTCCTGCTGACATTCTAAAATGGTTCAAAATGTGTCAGCCTGTTTTCTTGTGCGACACCCCGATTTGTATATTTAAGAGAGACCTGCAAAGTAAACCCAGTCTGGTGTTTTGAAAACGAAAACAAAACGTACTCATTTTAAATGACTAATACAAAGCGGTGGGTCTTAATAGTTAATGGTGTAGGTTAAGTCAGTTAAGTCCCATATGTGATACATACTTTGGGCGATCATGCCTCGAAAGAGACATGACTGGGCAGAAGATTATTCTGCAGTAGCTTACCATTGCTTTCTGCTGTAGACTGGTTACCAACCAAGGCTATAGAACCCTATATGTCCTATTATTTGACTCATAGCTAGAGAGGAAAGAGATGCATTATATTATTAAGCAATAATTAGTGGGGGATCAGTTTATTACTTCATAACAATATAAAACTGTTCTCTCATTTTATGCCCAGTAGAAGCCTTAATCATGATTCCAACTATTCAGTCAGTCATTTAAGTGCCATACGTGATACACGCTTTGGGTGATCATGTCTCTTAACAGACATAACTGACTGGGCAGAAGATTATCCCGCAGTAGATTGCCATTGTTTTCTGCGGTAGACTGGTTGTCAGCCAAGGCTTTAAAATCCAATATGTCCTAATATTTAACCCATAACTGGAGGTAAGAGACGGATTAATACCTTTCCCAATGGTATTTCTGCGTAAGTGAATGCAAGGAATTCAACTAGGAATTCGAACTCGGCACCCTGATTTGTCGCTCCGAGTCGATATCCACTGCACCACAACGCACAGTTTTCTCAGATAGGCCCGTCGGAGTATTAACTAACGGCCCTAAAATGTAGGTTACGGAGTGTAATGTAAACCAAGAAAACGTTTCCTGACAGGAAAGAACAATAAAAGAAGGATGTTTTGTTTTATAAATTTTATTAGAAAATAAACGTAGGCAATCATGGACCTCCACTTATCCCTATCACTTTTTGCTCTTGACATGTTACTTCTTGGTATCTCTCTCAAACCCAGCTTTGGCATCCACTTGCTCAAATGTCTCTCGTTGCTTTCCCCTGTCTCTCTTTCCCTCTATTGGTCCCGTGAGTATTAGGTTATTCAAGTCTCTCCAAAATCTTGTCGTTGCTCACGTGTTCAGGCCATGTTATCCTCAACATCCTTCTGCAGAACCATATTTCTGTTGCTTCAAATCTCTCCTTTATTTTTTAGAAGATTGTTCAGCATTCGCTGCCATATAAGGTAGACAAATATCATATAACAGTCCAGTACTCTTTTCTTTCTTTCTAACGAAATTTTACTGTCTCTCAATACTCAGCTTAGCTTTTGAAATGCATCCTTGGCCATCCCAATACGCCTCAGGATCTCAGTGCAGAACTTTCCGTTGTCTTTTAAAAGCACTACTTTGATGAGATTGTCCATCATTCGCTGTCATATAGAAGGACAAATATCATATAACAGTCCAGTACTCTTTTCTTTGTTTCCAACGAAATGTTCTTGTCTCTTAAGACTCTGCTTAGCTTTTAAAATGCGTCTTTGGCCATCCAAAACGCCTTAGAATCTCAGTGTAGAACTTTCCGTTGTCTTTTAAAAGCACTACTTTGATGAGATTGTCCATCATTCGCTGTCATATAGGAGGACAAATATCATATAACAGTCCAGTACTCTTTTCATTGTTTCCAATGAAATGTTCTTGTCTCTCAATACCATGATTAGTTTTTGGATTGCATTCTTGGCCATGCTAATACGCCTTCGGATTTCAGTGTCACAAATTAATTTTGGATTACGAAAAATAAAAAAAAAAGCCTAAAACGTCTTGTGTACAATGCCTACTGCTATTTTAAAATCTTTATCAGACTTAACTTAATTTGTCTGCTTCGTATCGACGAAATATAAAAAGATTTTATAATCTACATGTTGCTTGGAAAAACAAATTTTTAAAAATATTTTGAGCGAACACAGGATCATGTTTGTTCATACAAAAATGCAAGAAGCTTGCGACGAACAAAAGGTCACAAGAGGAAAGAATAAATGATCAGTCAACACCTTTCAGTGGCTATTTCTTTGTAGCGGCATAAAACAGACGTGGACACTTGTGAAGATGACAGCGTTTTCGAGGAGGAAGAACAAAATGAGTTTGTAGACGATGACATCCCAGTTGACAAAGACATCAACTATGCTGGCAATGTACATAAAATTGTCATGGTGTCCATCCTTGACACAGACAACAGTGATGCCAATCAACAGATGCTTATTTTTATGATACGACTAGCAGTACGGCCCGGCGTTGCTCGGGTGTAATGAAAGCTTTAAAACTAATCCATGGTCCTGGAGCTCAGACTCAGCCTAAACAATATTTGTGTAAAGTTTGGTCAGAATCGGATAAAAATTGTCGATTTTCGATATTTATCGGGGGTACCTCGACACAAAACCTTGCTAAGAAGACTCGCAAACGCTTATAGTACAACAATTTTTATCCGATTCTCACCAAACTTCACACAAATATTCTTTAGGCTGAGTCTGAGCTCAAGGTCCATAGATTAGTTTTAAAGCTTTTATTACATCCGAGCAACGCTGGCCTATACTGCTAGTATATATATATATAGTCAAGAGGTCTAAGGCGCGCCAGTTCAATTGGTAGCGTTCCCTATGTTGATAGGGGTCGCAGTTTCGAATCCTGCCGAATGACACACATTTTTGTAACAAAATTTTTTTGTAAATAATCAGGCCGGGTGAAATAAACATATATACTGTTTGATTATAAACCACAGATCTACTTAAATACGAGTATCCATCAAAAATAATTTTCAAACAAATATATATATATATATAGTCATCCACAGACAGATCTATTTCGTTGTATCACAGCTCATCAGTACGGTTAGAATCCGCTTGCTTTTTAACCCAGGATTGAAACCCGACCGAATTGGCGTCAGTCGGCGATTCTACCTCTGGGCTATAGGCGTTTGGTGGAAGAAGGCAGACCTTTTAGCGCGTATATTATCATTATACGCGCCCAATAGCCAGAGTGCTCTAATTCATTTTACTGAATGAGCGATGCGTACATGCCAGAGTAGCTACTACTTTTCAAAGTTTACCATTCTTCCAGAGTGCTCAATCAGGGTGTGACAGCGTAATATATATAAAGTAATTTAATACATAACTGCCAAATATGTCCATATTACCATATTTTAACATGGAGTAAAACTTTGTGTGGCTCATCTGAATTAATTCTGAAAAAATTACTGCATGGGGAACACAAGATTGGCCACCCCTGGACTCGGCTATTTAAGAACATGACTCGAGCGTGTTCTTTTTATTTAAAGGTTTAACCCATAAAAGGCTGGGGGTGGGGGGCTCAAGGTAGGGAGTTACAGTTTATGCGGATATATGGGGAAGATAATGGTTAACCCTAGACTTGAAAAGTTTAAGATTGTCTTGGGAGTCTGTTCCACAGAACAGTGGTTCTTGGGAAGTTGTTAGAGTGATACTGATTTCTTACCAATACGGAGGAAATGGCCGTGGTTTGTTACAATGTGAATGACATGGCGGATCCTAGCAGTGAAGTTTAGAACTGACGGAACCAAGGAGTGTAGTTCATCTGAGCACTTTCCATGGAAGTGGCGATTGACCATAGAGTGGTTGGTCGCATCCTGCCTATGATGCAGAAGTTGGAGAGTGGAAAACAATTTGTCACCCATAAGATTGCACAAAATCTTCATGACTCTATCGAAACTGGAAAGTGAGGACTGGGCAGCTCTTGTCCAAATATGACATGAATACTCCATTTTACGCTTGATTTGGCTCTTGTAAGGATTCTTCTTCTTCTCTGTGCCTTGTCCTTCCAGGACGTAAGCGATCATAGTCTTCCACATCTCCTTATCCCTCGTGGCTCTTAGCACGCCATCTGTTACGTCACCCAAACCCCGCTCTGCCATCCACTAGCTCAAGACCATAAATCTAGAATATAAATGTATAGAAACTAACATGGCCACAAAATGAGGGATCAGTTTATATATTGATTATAATATAAAATTGATCCCCCATTTTATATCCACAATTTCTTATAAACAGTTGGCATATATATTCTTCTTCTATGTGCCTTGTCCCTTCAAGACGTAGGCGATCATGGCCTTCCACGTCTCCCTATCTCTGGTGGCTCTTAGCACGCCTTCTCCTGTTCCGTCACCCAAACTCCCCTCTGCCATCCACTAGCTCAAGTCCATAAATCTGGAATATAAATGTATAGAAATTAGCATGGCCACAAAATGAAGGATCAGTTTATATATTGATTATAATATAGATTTGATCCCACATTTTGTATTAACATTATAATTTCTTATAAACAGTTGGCATATATATTCTTCTTCTATGTGCCTTGTCCTTCCAGGACGTAAACAATCATAGCCTTCCACGTCTCCTTATCCCTCGTGGCTCTTAGCACGCTTTCTCCTGTTACTCCACCCAAACAACACTCTGCCATCCACTAGCTCAAGCCCATAAGACTAGAATATAAATGTATAGAAACTAGCATGGCCACAAAATGAGGGATCAGTTTATATATTGATTATAATATAGATTTGATCCCACATTTTGTATTAACATTAAAATTTCTTATAAACAGTTGGCATATATATTCTTCTTCTATGTGCCTTGTCCTTCCAGGACGTAAGCGATCATAGCCTTCCACGTCTCCTTATCCCTGGTGGCTCTTGACACGCTTTCTTCTGTTACACTACGCAACCCCCGTTCTGCCATCCTCAGGCCAGTCAAGTACGTTTCACACTGTTTTTCCCCTGTCTCGCCTTCTCTCAATCAGAGTCTCCAAGTTCCCCTACCTCATTGCATGTCCCAGGAGCTTCAGCTTTAGAAGGTGATAGGAAGTGAATATTATTAAGATAAGATTCTGTAGATATAGTATTGTGTGCTTTAGCCGTAAGGGTTTCAACAGTGGCGCTCGTCTGAACATTTGCCAGAGAAATAGAGACAAAGTACCGACAGGCTTACGACATTGCGTCTGTGTGGTTGTAGCGTGGAAAATAACTGCTTACTGCCGATGTTATCCATTTTCGCAATTCGTAATAACACGGAATGGGACTATTGAGGTTGGCTGTTTGGGCGCTGGTTAACAGTTGGGCCCGGCTGTTTGAGCTCTGGTTGACAGTTGGGCCCGGTCGTTTGTGTGCTGGTTGACAGTTGGGCTCGGCCGTTTGTGCGCTGGTTGACAGTTTTTTTTTTTTTAATCATTTCACCCCGAGCAAGGCGGAAATGCCACTGATGTGCAGGGGGTTACATAAATGTAAAAAGATTAATTAGAAAAGAGTGAGGAGTACAAGCTAGTTAGAAAGGAACAATAGAAAGCTGAGAAAGAAGGTGCGATGACAGATACAGAGGTGGAGAGAAAGGGAAGGTTATACAGGGGTGGGGAGAGAGCTAGAGTCCAGTGGTTAGTAGATGAGTATTGACTTTGCATTTAAATTTCTGGAGGTTGTAGCCGTCAGGAAAGCAAGAATACGGGAGCGAGTTCCACAGGCGGGAAGTGCGAGAGAAGAAGCTGCAGGAGTAGAATTGTCGTCTGCATTTGGCTAACCTGACTGTGAATGGGTGGGACCCAGTTGCCAGTCTGGTTGCACGAGTAAACACCTGTTGAGGAGGCATCAGTGACTTAATCTCGTCCGAGCAGAAGCCATGAAAGTATTTATAGAACAGACAAAGGGAGGCCACATTTCGACGATGGGGAAGTGGCTGCAGTCGAGTCGCCAGATCAGTACCTATCACATTACAGACTCTCCTTTGGAGCTTGTCAAGAACACTGAGGAGAACGGCAGGGGCACCTGACCATAAATGGCAGCAGTACTCCATGCACGGACGGATGGTTGACTTGTATATATGCAGGATGGATTCAGGTGGAAAAAACATCCTGGATCGACATAGTGACCCAACCTTCTTAGCAGTAGATTTTGGTATGGATTCAATATAGTGGTTCCATTTGAGATCTGAGGACAGGGTAAGTCCGAGGAGGCCTAGTGTATTACTCTCAGGGAGAATCACTTGGTCCATGCTTATGGGAGGCAGGAGAGGTTGCCTGTAATGGTTGACAGACAACAGCTTGGTCTTAGAGGAATTGAAGTTGACAAGCCACTTCTTGCCCCAGTTCACCACAGAGTGTAGATCCCGCTCAAGGTCAGCAGCGAGATTATGTCTGTCCGACACGACAGGTTTCTTACTGGAGCGGGAGTAGACCCGGCTGTTTGGGCACTGGTTGACAGTCGGCCCAGGCCATTTGTGCGCTGGTTGACAGTTGGAACCGTCTGTTTGGGGTCTGGTTAAAAGTTGTGCTCGGTCGTTTGGGCGCTGGTTGACAGCTGGACCCGGCCGTTTGTGCGCTGGTTGACAGTTGGACCCGGCTGTTTGTGTGCTGGTTGACAGTTGAAACTGGCCGTTTGTGCGCTGGTTGACAGTCGGCCCAGGCCATTTGTGCGCTGGTTGACAGTTGGAACAGTCTGTTTGGGGTCTGGTTAAAAGTTGGGCTCGGTCGTTTGGGCGCTGGTTGACAGTTAAGCCAGGACGTTTGTGCGCTGGTTGACAGCTGGACCCGGCCGTTTGGGCGCTGGTTGACAGTTGAACCCGGCTGCTTGGGGGATGGTTAACAGTTGGGACTGGCTGTTTTTGCGTTGGTTGACAGTTGAACCTGGCTGTTTGGGCGTTGGTTGATGGTTGGGGCCCGGCTGTTTGGGCCCGGACTTTTGGGCGCTGTTTGACATTTAGACCCGGCTGTTTGGGCGCAGGTTGACAGTTGGACCCTGCTATTTGTGCGCTGGTTGACAGTTGGGACAGGCCGTTTGTGCGTTGGTTGATAGTTGAACCTGGCCGTTTGGGCGTTGGTTGACGGTTGGGCCCGGCTGTTTGGGCCCGGACTTTTGGGCGCTGTTTGACATTTAGACCCGGCTGTTTGGGCGCTGATTGACAGTTTTGGCCCGGCCGTTTGTGCGCTGGTTGACAGTTGAACTCGGCTGTTTAGGCGCTGGTTGTCAGTTGGGACTGGTCGTTTGTGCGTTGGTTGACAGTTGAAAATGGCCGTTTGGGCGC
The DNA here is from genome assembly GCA_037127315.1 of Ascarosepion bandense. NCBI lineage: Eukaryota > Metazoa > Mollusca > Cephalopoda > Sepiida > Sepiidae > Ascarosepion > Ascarosepion bandense. Next base: position 3,174,723 of record JBBBDQ010000445.1, read on the forward strand.
TGGTTGACAGTTAGATCCGGCTGGTTGGTTGCTGGTTGACAGTTGGGCCCGGCCGGCGTTGTTTAACATTTGGACCCGGTTGTTTGGGCGCTAGTTGACAGTTGAGCCCTGCCATTTGCGCGCTGGTTGACAGTTGGACCAGTCTGTTTGGGGGATGGTTAAAAGTTGGGCTCAGTCGTTTGGGCTCTGGTTGACAGTTGGGCCCGGCCGTTTGGGCCCGGACGTTTGGCCGCTGTTTGACATTTGGACCCGGCTGTTTGGACGCTGTTTGACATTTGGACCCGGCTGTTTGGACCCTGGTTGACAGTTGGGCTCGGCCGTTTGTGCGCTGGTTAACAGTTGGACCCGGCTGTTTGATTGCTGGTTGACAGTTGGGCCCGGCCGTTTTTGCGCTGGTTAACAGTTGGACCCGGCTGTTTGGACGCTGGTTGACAGTTGAGCCCGGCCGTTTTTGCGCTGGTTAACAGTTGGACCCGGCTGTTTGATTGCTGGTTGACAGTTGGGCCCGGCCGTTTGTGCGCTGGTTGACAGTTGAACCCGGCTGTTTGAGCGCTGGTTGACAGGCCCGGCCATTTAGGCGTTAGCTGATTGGCGCTAACCGGGCATTTTAACATAAGGAAAAGTTTTTTTATAAATTCAAAACCATTTAATAAATTCGAATTTACTAACACTAGCAATAATAATTTATTTAAACTTGGATAGTATAATTACCTTGTATAGATGATCGAGTTGATGGATCTGAAGAGTATGGTCACGATGTTTTCATGGAGTGGCGATGACATCTGACGTTTAACTGGCACAAACAACCTGTTATAAGTCAGCTAAATTGGTGGGAACATTTATTACTGAATCACACTTCCTGCGTATTATTTTCCTCAAAGCAGATATATCAAGTGTTGTGGGATCTCCCCTTTTGTATAAAATAATGGACTCAACTGAGTATACATATACTCCTGCCATAGAAAGAACAGCAGTTGAGAGTTGAGAGTTGAGACGAATCGTAGTGACCCGTTAGAGTACCGGAACTGATACGTAAGTTACCAAGAGATACCAAAGTTACCCAGAGACTACCGCATCAGAAGTCAGACTAGCTCTGAGCTTCACTCAGCTAGAATAATATACACGAATATACTATTTCCAACGACTTCACTTCAAGACTTGTATATATTTATTCTTTACTAATATTATTCCTGGATTTACTAACCTGGGTTCAGGTTTGTACATTACGTACAATATAACCTACTGATCTATCTCAATATATGTCTTTGTTGTTCATTATTTTGTGCAGTTCCTCACCCGGAATCCATAACATTAAGATTAGCAGCCAGACTAGATTGGGATATGTTTGTCAAACATTCATTAACAACTGCAGTCGGTGATTCAAGGGTTTCCTCTGATCTCTTTAAGTTTTCACAAAGCAGCCTCCGTATGTAGGCTGAACAAACAGCTAAATGAGAAGAGTGTACGTTTCCTGTTTCTAAATATGTATATCATCTTTCATTTTATAACGGATATATTGGAATTTTCTCCATGCAGGCAGATTTATAATTAAAATATGTTCTTAAGATTTATAAATAAAATAACATTTATAAATTAAAAACATCGTTTTGGGGCCGGAACAGCCATCGCCAAATAGGCTGGCGCCAAATCACCCATGTGTAGACAGCTACGCCCAAAAGGCTATGTTAAAACTTACCCTACCCTCTTGTCCTATCTTCTTCTTCTTCTATGTGCCCTGTCCCTTCAGGACGTAGGCGATCATGGATCTCCACGTCTCCCTATCCCTTGTGGCTCTTAGTATGTTTGTTCCTGTTGCTCCTGGCAACCCCCGTTCCGTCATCCACCTGATCAGGCCCTGCAAATATGTTATCCGCTGCCTTCCTCTGTCTCTCCTTCCTTCTATCTGTCCAGTTAGTATCAGGTTCTCCAGGCTCTCCTTCCTCATTGCATGTCCCAGGAACTTCAATTGTCTCTTCCTGATGCTCAGCATCAATTTCCTTTTTGTTGCCATTCTTTCTAACACCTCGTCGTTGCTTGTATGCTCAGTCCACGATATCCGTAGTATCCTTCTGTAGAACCACATTTCGGCCGCCTCCAGTTTTGTCCTCATTTTCAATGATATTGTCCAGCATTCACAGCCGTATTGAAGAACTGACATCACGTAGCAGTCTAGCACTCTTTTCTTCGTTTCTATTGAGATTTTCCTGTGTGTTAGTATTTTGCTCATCTTCTGGAACGCGTCCTTTGCCATGCCAATTCGCCTTCGGATCTCCGTGTCGCACTTTCCATCTCCTGTTAGAACACTTCCTAGGTACTTAAATTCTTGGACTTGTTTGATTCTGTTATCCCCTACCTGTATTTGGCATTTTGGGTTGTATCTTTTGCTGATGACCATGCACTCAGTTTTCTTAAAGTTTATTTGTAGTCCTTTCTTGTCACTCTACACTGCTACTTTCTGTATGAGATCTTGCAGTTTACTTTCCGTGTCCGCAGTCAGTACTGTATCGTCCGCATATCTTATGTTGTTCAGGTTGTGGCCTCTAATAACAAATCCTGGTGTGTCATCTAGGGTCCTCAAAATATTCTCGCTGTATAGGTTGAACAAATCCGGTGAAAAGACACATCCTTGTCTTACGCCTTTTTAATATCTGGCCTAATTCTGAATTCGGATGATGAGTTTTGTTATGTGGCTCATTAGACTGACTGTCCGAATCTCCGCATTCGTTTGCGCCTGGTTTCTTAGGCAGTGCTACTTCACAAGCCTTCCGGTATCTCACCACTGTTGTAGATTTAATTTGTTATTTTTGTGATCTTATTAATGCTGAAATCTTCTAAGGCTGCCAGCATCTCTAATAGAATCCCGTCTGGCCCTGTCACTTTGTTCTTCCATTTCAATTTATCGCAGTGACCCGGGCGCTTCCTGGAAAATCAAAAATCCGAAAACTCTGTGGAGCTTGTTCAGACCCCAGTACAAAAAAAACTATAGCATTTAGAAAAAACGAAAGTTTCTAGTTAAAAAAAATATATAAAAAGATGGTAAAATAACGAAACACTTGCGACAGCAAACTCAACTGAGGCTAAGAAGTGACTGATTCAACTCAAACGTTGGCAGGAACAAAAGCGCCCTCTGTATGTAGGTTGAACAAACAGCTAAACAACGAGAGAGATAGTTTTCCTGTTTCTAAATATGTATATCATCTTTCAATTCATGACGGATATATTGTAATTTTCCCCATACAGGCAGATTTCTAATTAAAAGAATGTTTTTAAGATTTATAAATAAAATAACATTTATAAATTTAAAAAAATGTTTTGGCGCCGGAGCAGCCATCACCAAATAGGCTGGCGCCAAATCAGCCGTGTCTGAATGCCCACACTCAAATGATTGCGCCAAAACTTACCCTACCCGTAATAGTACTCAGTTATCAGTGACATAAGTACAATTTCAAACTTGACATTTGTAAATAAAAACTAAGTTCAGAGTAGTCTTTAAGAAGTCAGGAAGGATTTGACATTATGTCTTTTAATATGAGCAGGATTCAAGGTGAATACTGATGACGTATAATTCTTATCTACGAACAGATTCATAAATCTACTATTCGTCCATGGACTGAATATGCTGCCATATCTGGTCGGGTGATCCTGCTATTCAAACTGAGGTTCTCGACAAAATCCAAAGGAGAATCTTCTTTTTTTTTTAATCATTTCACCCCAAGCAAGGCATTTCGCTGCTACTGTTGCGCAGAGGGTTACATAGGGGAAAGTGATGAGAAAGAGTGGTTAGGGGGTTACATATTGGAAAGTGATGAGAAAGAGTGGTTAGGGGGTTACATAGGGGAAGTGATGAGAAACAGTGGATAGGGGGGTTACATAGCGGAAAGTGATGAGAAAGAGTGGATAGGGGGTTACATAAGTGAAAGTTATGAGAAAGAGTGGTTAGGGGGTTACATAGGGGAAAGTGACGAGAAAGAGTGGATAGGGGGTTACATAGGGGAAAGTGATGTGAAAGAGTGGATAGGGGGTTACATAGGGGAAAGCTATGAGAAAGAGTGGTTGGGGGTTACATAGGGGAAAGTGATGAGAAACAGTGGTTAGGGTCTACATAGGGGAAAGTGATGAGAAACAGTGGTTAGGGGGTTACATAGGGGAAAGTTATGAGAAACAGTGGTTAGGGGGTTACATAGGGCAAAGTGATGAGAAAGAGTGGATAGGGGGTTACATAGAGGAAAGTGACGAGAAAGAGTGGATAGGGGGTTACATAGGTGAAAGTGATGAGAAAGAGTGGTTAGGGGGTTACATAGGGGAAAGTGATGAGAAAGAGTGGTTAGGGGGTTACATAGGGGAAGTGATGAGAAACAGTGGATAGGGGGGTTACATAGCGGAAAGTGATGAGAAAGAGTGGATAGGGGGTTACATAAGTGAAAGTTATGAGAAAGAGTGGTTAGGGGGTTACATAGGGGAAAGTGACGAGAAAGAGTGGATAGGGGGTTACATAGGGGAAAGTGATGTGAAAGAGTGGATAGGGGGTTACATAGGGGAAAGCTATGAGAAAGAGTGGTTGGGGGTTACATAGGGGAAAGTGATGAGAAACAGTGGTTAGGGTCTACATAGGGGAAAGTGATGAGAAACAGTGGTTAGGGGGTTACATAGGGGAAAGTTATGAGAAACAGTGGTTAGGGGGTTACATAGGGCAAAGTGATGAGAAAGAGTGGATAGGGGGTTACATAGAGGAAAGTGACGAGAAAGAGTGGATAGGGGGTTACATAGGTGAAAGTGATGAGAAAGAGTGGTTAGGGGGTTACATAGGGGAAAGTGATGAGAAAGAGTGGTTAGGGGGTTACATAGGGGAAAGTGATGAGAAAGAGTGGTTAGGGGGTTACATAGGGGAAAGTGATGAGAAAGAGTGGATAGGGGGTTACATAGGGGAAAGTGATGAGAAGCAGTGGTTAGGGGGTTACATAGGGGAAAGTGATTAGAAAGAGTGGATAGGGGGTTACATGGGGAAAGTGATGAAAAGAGTGGATAGGGGGTTACATAGTGGGAAAGTGATGAAAGAGTGAATAGGGGGTTACATGGGAGAAAGTTATGAGAAAGAGTGGTTAGGGGGTTACATAGGGGAAAGTGATGAGAAAGAGTGGATAGGGAGTTGCATAGGGAAAGTGAAAGAGTGGATAGGGGGTTACATAGTGGAAAGAGATGAGAAACAGTGGTTAGGGGGTTACATGAGGAAAGTGATGAGAAACAGTGGTGGGGGGTTACATAGGGAAAGTGATGAGAAACAGTGGTTAGGGGGTTACATAGGGGAAAGTTATGAGAAAGAGTGGATAGGGGGGGTTACATAGAGGAAAGTGATGAGAAAGAGTGGATAGGGGGTTACATAGTGGGAAAGTGATGAGAAAGAGTGAATAGGGGGTTACATAGGAGAAAGTTGAGAAGAGTGGTTAGGGGGTTACATAGGGGAAAGTGATGAGAAAGAGTGAATAGGGGGTTACATAGGAGAAAGTTATGAGAAAGAGTGGTTAGGGGGTTACATAGGGGAAGTGATGAGAAACAGTGGATAGGGGGTTACATATTGGAAAGTGAGGAAGAGTGGTTAGGGGGTTACATAGGGGAAAGTGATGTGAAAGAGTGTTTAGGGGGTTACATAGGGGAAAGTGATGAGAAAGAGTGGTTAGGGGGGTTACATAGGGGAAAGTGATGAGAAACAGTGGATAGGGGGTTACATAGCGGAAAGTGATGAGAAAGAGTGGATAGGGGGTTACATAGGTGAAAGTTATGAGAAAGAGTGGTTAGGGGGTTACATAGGGGAAAGTGACGAGAAAGAGTGGATAGGGGGTTACATAGGGGAAAGTGATGTGAAAGAGTGGATAGGGGGTTACATAGGGGAAAGCTATGAGAAAGAGTGGATAGGGGGTTACATAGTGGAAAGTGATGAGAAACAGTGGTTAGGGGGTTACATAGGGGAAAGTGATGAGAAACAGTGGATAGGGGGTTACATAGGTGAAAGTTATGAGAAACAGTGGTTAGGGGGTTACATGGGGAAAGCAGGCGGAAAGAGTGGATAGGGGGTTACATAGGGAAAGTGATGTGAAAGAGTGGATAGGAGGTTACATAGGGGAAAGTGATGAAAAGTGGATAGGGGGTTACATAGTGGAAATGATGAGAAACAGTGGTTAGGGGGTTACATAGGGGAAAGTGATGAGGAACAGTGGTTAGGGGGTTACATAGAGGAAAGTGATGAGAAAGAGTGGATAGGGGGTTACATGGGGAAGTGATGAAAAAGTGGATAGGGGGTTACATAGAAGGGAAAGTGATGAGAAAGGTGGATAGGGGGTTACATAGGGGAAAGTGATTAGAAGAGTGGATAGGGGGTTACATGAGGAAAGTTATGAAAAAGAGTGTTCGGGGGTTACATAGGGGAAAGTGATGAGAAAGAGTGGTTAGGGGGTTACATAGGGGAAAGTGATGAGAAAGAGTGGTTAGGGGGTTACATAGGGGAAAGTGATGAGAAACAGTGGTTACGGGGTTACATAGGGGAAAGTTATGAGAAAGAGTGGATAGGGGGTTACATAGGGGAAAGTGATGAGAAAGAGTGGATAGGGGGTTACATAGTGGAAAGTGATGAGAAACTGCGGTTAGGGGATTACATAGGGGAAAGTGATGAGAAACAGTGGTTAGGGGGTTACATAGGGGAAAATGATGAGAAACAGTGGTTAGGGGGTTACATAGGGGGAAAGTGATGAGAAAGAGTGAATTGGGGGTTACATAGGAGAAAGTTATGAGAAAGAGTGGTTAGGGGGTTACATAGGGGAAAGTGATGAGAAAGAGTGAATAGGGGGTTACATAGGAGAAAGTTATGAGAAAGAGTGGTTAGGGGGGTTACATAGGGGAAAGTGGTGAGAAAGAGTGAATAGGGGGTTACATAGGAGAAAGTTATGAGAAAGAGTGGTTAGGGGGTTACATAGAGGGGAAAGTGATGAGAAAGAGTGGTCGGGAGTTACATAGGGGAAAGTTATGAGAAACGTGGATAGAGGGTTACATAAGGGAAAGTGATGAGAAATAGTGGTCAGGGGGTTACAAAGGTGAAAGTGATGAGAAAGAGTGGTTAGGGGGGGTTACATAGGGGAAAGTTATGAGAAATAGTGGTTAGGCGGTTACATAGGGGAAAGCTATGAGAAAGAGTGGTTAGGGGGTTACATAGGGGAAAGTGATGAGAAAGAGTGGATAGGGGGTTACATAGGGGAAAGTGATTAGAAAGAGTTGATAGGGGGTTACATAGGGGAAAGTTATGAGAAAGAGTGTTCGTGGGTTACATAGGGGAAAGTGATGAGAAAGAGTGGTTAGGGGGTTACATAGGGGAAAGTGATGAGAAACAGTGGTTACGGGGTTACATAGGGGAAAGTTATGAGAAAGAGTGGATAGGGGGTTACATAGGGGAAAGTGATGAGAAAGAGTGGATAGGGGGTTACATAGTGGAAAGTGATGAGAAAGAGTGAATAGGGGGTTACATAGGAGAAAGTTATGAGAAAGAGTGGTTAGGGGGTTACATAGTGGAAAGTGATGTGAAAGAGTGGATAGGGGGTTACATAGGGGAAAGTGATGAGAAAGAGTGGATAGGGGGTTACATAGTGGAAAGTGATGAGAAACAGTGGTTAGGGGGTTACATAGGGGAAAGTGATGAGGAACAGTGGTTAGGGGGTTACATAGAGGAAAGTGATGAGAAAGAGTGGATAGGGGGTTACATAGGGGAAAGTGATGAGAAAGAGTGGATAGGGGGTTACATAGGGGAAAGTGATGAGAAAGAGTGGATAGGGGGTTACATAGGGGAAAGTGATTCGAAAGAGTGGATAGGGGGTTACATAGGGGAAAGTTATGAGAAAGAGTGTTCGGGGGTTACATAGGGGAAAGTGATGAGAAAGAGTGGTTAGGGGGTTACATAGGGGAAAGTGATGAGAAAGAGTGGTTAGGGGGTTACATAGGGGAAAGTGATGAGAAACAGTGGTTACGGGGTTACATAGGGGAAAGTTATGAGAAAGAGTGGATAGGGGGTTACATAGTGGAAAGTGATGAGAAAGAGTGGATAGGGGGTTACGTAGTGGAAAGTGATGAGAAACTGCGGTTAGGGGATTACATAGGGGAAAGTGATGAGAAACAGTGGTTAGGGGGTTACATAGGGGAAAATGATGAGAAACAGTGGTTAGGGGGTTACATAGGGGGAAAGTGATGAGAAAGAGTGAATTGGGGGTTACATAGGAGAAAGTTATGAGAAAGAGTGGTTAGGGGGTTACATAGGGGAAAGTGATGAGAAAGAGTGGATAGGGGGTTACATAGGGGAAAGTGATGAGAAAGAGTGGATAGGGGGTTACATAGGGGAAAGTGATGAGAAAGAGTGGATAGGGGGTTACATAGTGGAAAGTGATGAGAAACTGCGGTTAGGGGATTACATAGGGGAAAGTGATGAGAAACAGTGGTTAGGGGGTTACATAGGGGAAAATGATGAGAAACAGTGGTTAGGGGGTTACATAGGGGGAAAGTGATGAGAAAGAGTGAATTGGGGGTTACATAGGAGAAAGTTATGAGAAAGAGTGGTTAGGGGGTTACATAGGGGAAAGTGGTGAGAAAGAGTGAATAGGGGGTTACATAGGAGAAAGTTATGAGAAAGAGTGGTTAGGGGGTTACATAGGGGAAAGTGGTGAGAAAGAGTGAATAGGGGGTTACATAGGAGAAAGTTATGAGAAAGAGTGGTTAGGGGGTTACATAGGGGAAAGTGATGAGAAAGAGTGGTCGGGAGTTAAATCGGGGAAAGTTATGAGAAACGTGGATAGAGGGTTACATAAGGGAAAGTGATGAGAAATAGTGGTCAGGGGGTTACAAAGGTGAAAGTGATGAGAAAGAGTGGTTAGGGGGTTACATAGGGGAAAGTTATGAGAAATAGTGGTTAGGCGGTTACATAGGGGAAAGCTATGAGAAAGCGTGGTTAGGGGGTTACATAGGGGAAAGTGATGAGAAAGAGTGGATAGGGGGTTACATAGGGGAAAGTGATTAGAAAGAGTTGATAGGGGGTTACATAGGGGAAAGTTATGAGAAAGAGTGTTCGTGGGTTACATAGGGGAAAGTGATGAGAAAGAGTGGTTAGGGGGTTACATAGGAGAAAGTGATGAGAAACAGTGGTTACGGAGTTACATAGGGGAAAGTTATGAGAAAGAGTGGATAGGGGGTTACATAGGGGAAAGTGATGAGAAAGAGTGGATAGGGGGTTACATAGTGGAAAGTGATGAGAAAGAGTGGATAGGGGGTTACATAGGGGAAAGAGATGAGAAAGAGTGGATAGGGGGTTACATAGGGGAAAGTGATGAGAAAGAGTGGATAGGGGGTTACATAGTGGAAAGTGATGAGAAAGAGTGAATAGGGGGTTAAATAGGAGAAAGTTATGAGAAAGATTGGTTAGGGGGTTACATAGGGGAAAGTGATGAGAAAGAGTGGATAGGGGGTTACATAGGGGAAAGTGATGAGAAAGAGTGGATAGGGGGTTACATAGGGGAAAGTGATGAGAAAGAGTGGATAGGGGGTTACATAGTGGAAAGTGATGAGAAAGAGTGGATTGGGGGTTACATAGGGGAAAGTGATGAGAAAGAGTGGATAGGGGGTTACATAGGGGAAAGTGATGAGAAAGAGTGGATAGGGGTTACATATTGGAAAGTGATGAGAAAGAGTGAATAGGGGGTTACATAGGAGAAAGTTATGAGAAAGAGTGGTTAGGGGGTTACATAGGGGAAAGTGATGAGAAAGAGTGGATAGGGGGTTACATAGGGGAAAATGATGAGAAAGTGTGGTTAGGGGGTTACATAGGGGAAAGTTATGAGAAAGAGTGGTTAGGGGGTTACATAGGGGAAAGTGATGAGAAGCAGTGGATAGGGGGTTACATAGCGGAAAGTGATGAGCAAGAGTGGATAGGGGGTTACATAGTGAAAGTGATGAGAAAAAGTGGATAGGGGGTTACATAGGAGAAAGTTATGAGAAAGAGTGGTTAGGGGGTTACAAAGGGGAAAGTGATGAGAAAGAGTGGATAGGGGGTTACATAGGGGAAAGTGATGAGAAAGAGTGGATAGGGGGTTACATATTGGAAAGTGATGAGAAAGAGTGAATAGGGGGTTACATAGGAGAAAGTTATGAGAAAGAGTGGTTAGGGGGTTACATAGGGGAAAGTGATGAGAAAGAGTGGATAGGGGGTTACATAGGGGAAAATGATGAGAAAGTGTGGTTAGGGGGTTACATAGGGGAAAGTTATGAGAAAGAGTGGTTAGGGGGTTACATAGGGGAAAGTGATGAGAAACAGTGGATAGGGGGTTACATAGCGGAAAGTGATGAGCAAGAGTGGATAGGGGGTTACATAGTGAAAGTTATGAGAAAGAGTGGTTAGGGGGTTACATAGGAGAAAGTGACGAGAAAGAGGGGATAGGGGGTTACTTTATCACTGATAAGATGTGACTTCCCTCTGTCTTTTCTACAAATATTTTCATGACAACTGCTCTGGCGACATTTTAACCTGGTACCCTGACCATGTGTATTTACTTATACTACTAGATTGGCATCAAGGTCCCACCCTTTTTAACGCCTCTTCGACTGTACTAGTTTCTTTTCTCACGTTTCTCATTCGTGGAACTATCTTCGATTTACTTGCTTCCTTGAAAGCTATAACCTCCAAATGTTTAAATGCAAAGTCAATCGCCATCGTCTATCTCTTCCCCTTCCATCTCTATCGTATCTCCGACATCATTGTGCTTTGGTTCTTTCGTTCATGTAACCCCTGCGCACTAATAGCGGTCCTGCCTTGCTTGGGCTAAAATGATTATGATAAAAACAAAAGAAAAATTAAAGACAATAATCCGATTGTAATAATAACTCCAGAAATTGTAACATAAAATTGAGGACAATAATCCGATTGTAAATAGTATCAATAATGATGACTCCAGAAATTTGAACATGAAATTGAGGACAATAATCAGTTGTAAATAGTATCAATAATGATGACTCCAGAAATTGGAACATAAAATTGATGCAATAATCGATTGTAAATAGTATCAATATTGATGACTCCAGAATTGGAACATAAAATTGAGTACAATAATCCGATTGTAAATAGTATCAATAATGATGACTCCAGAAATTGGAACATGAAATTGAGGACAATAATCCGATTGTAAATAGTATCAATAATGATGACTCCAGAAATTGGAACATAAAATTGAGTGCTAAACAATCCGATTGTAAATAGTATCAATAATGATGACTCCAGAAATTGGAACATGAAATTGAGACAATAATCCGATTGTAAATAGTATCAATAATGATGACTCCAGAAATTGGAACATGAAATTGAGGACAATAATCCGATTGTAAATAGTATCAATAATGATGACTCCAGAAACTGGAACATAAAATTGAGTACAATAATCCGATTGTAAATAGTATCAATAATGATGACTCCGAAATTGCAACATGAAATTGAGGACAATAATCCGATTGTAAATAGTATCAATAATGATGACTCAGAAATTGGAACATAAAATTGAGTACAATAATCCGATTGTAAATAGTATCAATAATGATGACTCGAAATTGGAACATGGTCAGTACAAATAATCCGATTGTAAATAGTATCAATAATGATGACTCAAAACTGGAACATAAAATTGAGTACAATAATCCGATTGTAAATAGTATCAACAATGATGACTCAGAAATTGCAACATGAAATTGAGGACAATAATCCGATTGTAAATAGTATAAATAATGATGACTCCAGAAATTGTAACGCCAAGTGAGGGACAATAATCCGATTGTAAATAGTATCAATAATGATGACTCAGAAATTGGAACATTAAATTGAGGACAATAATCCGATTGTAAATAAAGTATCAATAGTGACTCAGAAATTGGAACATTAAATTGAGGACAATAATCCGATTGTAAATAGTATCAATAATGATGACTCCAGAAATTGGAACATTAAGTGAGGACAATAATCCGATTATAAATAGTATCAATAATGATGACTCCAGAAATTGGAACATGAAATTGAGGACAATAATCCGATTGTAAATAGTATCAATAATGCTGACTCCAGAAATTGGAACCATGAAGAGTGAGGACAATAATCCGATTGTAAATAGTATCAATAATGATGACTCCAGAAATTGGAACATAAAATTGAGTACAATAATCCGATTGTAAATAGTATCAATAATGATGACTCCAGAAATTGGAACATGAAATTGAGGACAATAATCCAGTTGTAAATAGTATCAATAATGATGACTCCAGAAATTGGAACATAAAATTGAGTACAATAATCCGATTGTAAATAGTATCAATAATGATGACTCCAGAAACTGGAACATAAAATTGAGTACAATAATCCGATTGTAAATAGTATCAATAATGATGACTCCAGAAATTGCAACATGAAATTAGGACAATAATCCGATTGTAAATAGTATAAATAATGATGACTCCAGAAATTGTAACATAAAATTGAGGACAATAATCCAGTTGTAAATAGTATCAATAATGATGACTCCAGAAGTGGAACATTAAATTGAGGACAATAATCCGATTGTAAATAGTATCAATAATGATGACTCAGAAATTGGAACATGAAATTGAGGACAATATCCGATTGTAAATAGTATCAATAATGATGACTCCAGAAATTTGAACATGAAATTGAGGACAATAATCCGATTATAAATAGTATCAATAATGATGACTCCAGAAATTGGAACATGAAATTGAGGACAATAATCCGATTGTAAATAGTATCAATAATGATGACTCCAGAAATTGGAACATGAAATTGAGGACAATAATCCGATTGTAAATAGTATCAATAATGATGACTCCAGAAATTGGAACATAAAATTGAGTACAATAATCCGATTGTAAATAGTATCAATAATGATGACTCCAGAAATTGGAACATGAAATTGAGGACAATAATCCGATTGTAAATAGTATCAATAATGATAATTTCAGAGTTTGTAACATAGATAATAGTTCTTAGTATCGCTTTGACAACATTTTTATTTACAGTGATAAAATATATTTTAACATTCTGAAAAATTCAGTCGTTCGAAGAATGTCAAGCGGCAAAAATAGCCTAATGAATAAAACTCTTGTTTGAGGGTTCCAAATAGTGACTCAAATAGTTGTAAGTTCTATACCTGGTCACAGCAGAGGGAGCACAAACTTGGAGAGTTGAGCTACTAAGGGCAATTTAACTGAAACCAAGATATTCAAGGGCATGGCACATGGAATTAGAGCAATCTACCACCGTGGATTAAATAAACGGTTCGGTTAAATATTTCAACTAATATCACCTGAAGAAGGCCGGGTGTAAAACTGTCGAAACGTCGTGAATAAAGCAATAAAGATGAATAGTGTATTTACATTAATTACATTGTTCGGACTGCGTCTTCCTCTTTATTGACATATTCACGACGCTTCGGCTGTTGTATACTCCCACTTTCGTCAGTGGAGTTTTGAAATGAACCCTTTATTTCGATCACTCGGGTAGATTGTTCTCGTTCCATGAGTCATACTACTTCCGGATGTCTTAGTTATCTCCCTTTAACTCAACTCTCTAAAGTTTTTTGTTTACCAATATTTTAGTCAGATATTGAGCTCACAATTGTTTGGGTCAATTCACTGGTTCCAACCATCATTTGTATCCACTGGGCCATGTGTACTCGAGGAAGACCACAGCATACAACGCCCAAAACGTCGTGATTATTGCTATAAAGATAAGGACAAGAGCCTAAACAACGTAAATAATTACAATACCTCAGCTTATAAATATAGACAAATAGTAAATAGTGTAAATAGCCACAAAAATAATTTTTTAAAAGTTTCGGATTTTTTACGAACGGACCACTCAATTTAAGTAGTTCTAATTACCATATTCATTTCGTGTACAATCCAGTCTCGAGCGTAATGACACACCCATCCTCCGCCAGATATTTGAGGTCGGGGTGATAAGAAATATGATATACCTAAACAGCGCCTCTCTCCTTTCTTCAAAAGCAAAGGGGTTCAGTGTTATCCCCTGATGCCTGAAGCATCCCAACTGGCAAATGTCATGAGAGACTGAGTAAATTTTATTTTAACTCCAATGTGCGTCAAGTGCGAACATGCATTAAACCGACTTTGTTTCAAATTTTGTCCTTGTACAAAAACAGATAAACCTTACCCTATTCTACGCATGGAAGACGCGCATTAAACAGACCCGGTGTCAAATTTGCCTTCGTATAGACATAGATAAATAAAAAATAATGTCATATCCAAGATTTTTTTTTTTGCTTTTGTTTGTTTTTTGTTACATTTTCGCAAGGATACAAAATTTTATTAGAGCAACAAAAGTAGACATATTAAGAGCAAATTATATAAAAAAGAAAATAATAATAATTAAAAAGAAAAAAGAAAAAAAAGTGATGGCAACAACAACAAAAATATTACTGTAGTGTTGCAGTCCGCGGTCTGACGACAAACTACATCCGGCAGATACTTTACCCCCAAACTGGGGTTAAAACACTATGAAAGTATAAAAATATACGTTCAAAGTAAAAATAACAGAAATATATTTTCAGAATAAAAAACTCCAGCAATGCATTAAAAAAAAAATTACCAGCAACATATTTTTGTTTAAAAAAATTATTACCAGCAATATATTTTGATTTAAAAACAAATATTACCAGCAGTATATTTTTGTTTAAAAACAATTTTTAACTGCAATATATTTTTGTTTAAAAACAATTATGACCAGCAATACATTTTTGTTTAAAAACATTTATTACCAGCGATACATTTTTGTTTAAAAACAATTTTTACCAGCAATATATTTTTTTTATAAACAATTATTACCAGCAATATATTTTTGTTTAAAAACAATTAATACCGACAATATATTTTTGTTTAAAAACAATATTTACCAGAAATTATATTTTCGTTTAAAAACAACTATTACCAGCATTACATTTTAGTTTAAAAACAATTTTTACCAGAAATATATTTTTGTTTAAATACAATTTTTACCAGCAATATATTTTCGTTTAGAAACAATTATTACCAGCATTACAGTTTAGTTTAAAAACAATTTTTACCAGAAATATATTTTTGTTTAAATACAATTTTTACCAGCAATATATTTTTGTTTAGAAACAATTATTACCAGCAATATATTTTTGTATAAAAACAATTATTACCAGCAATATATTTTTGTATAAAAACAATTATTACCAGCAATATATTTTTGTATAAAAACAATTATTACCAGCAATACATTATTGTTAAAAAAAACAATTATTACCACTAATACATTTTTGTTAAAAAACAATTATTACCACCAACATATTTTTGTAAATATAATTATTACCATATTACCAGCAATACATTTTTGGAATACAATTTTATAGCAGCAGTACTTTAAAATTTTATAGCAGCATTATATATATATATATATATATATATATATATATATATATATATATATGGTATTTTTGTCAGGTAAATTACAATCGAGACAAACTCAAAAGAACACAATGTCAAAATTTTATTATATTTAACAGAGTAATATAATCTTGAAAAACTTTTTGATAATTCTACAAATCCATGTGTAATAAATATTTCGCAACTAAGCAGCCGCTCTTCAGACCCAAATGACACAACAGTTAATGTTTAAAATCATCCACAAAATCGTCACATAGAGACTCTCACGTGCCCATATTGAGAATAGATATTTATATAATCTACAAAAAATTTTCCTCGCTCAATCAAAAACTAAAATAAATAAAAAAGAGGTTAAAGTGAACGTCTTAGATCGACACGCAGCGTTTATGGTCTAGATACACTACTAATCTACGTTAATGAAAGCGAGAGTATTAACCAGAATTGCAATTCGTCTGTTTTCTTTGAAAAAAATGACATGGAAATTTAACATTACATTTAGTTTTAAAGATAATGGGTTGTATCTACGGTGTAAAAACAAATGGTAAATTTTCCTTTTTAATACAAAATATAATATAATACTATATATTTAGTATTGTTATATTTTCAATGTAGTAATAATAACAAAATATATATACAATATATAAAAATGTATTTTTTATTATTATTAGTAGTAGTATTTATGTGTGTGTGTGTGTGCGTGTGTGTGTGTGTGTGTGTGCGCGCGTGTGTGTGTGTGTGCGTGTGTGTGTGTGGACGCGCGCGCGCCAGATTAAATAAATTAAATAACTTGCAAAATTGTGCCTGCTTATTTTTTTTAAAATCCGTTCATATTCACGGATAATCTTCCGCGTATTATAATTGAAAGATGTCAGAAATGAGCTGTAGCGTTGACAGATGTTATTATCATTCATTTCTCAATGTACCCAAGTACTTTCAATCTTCTCCCGAGATCATCTTGAGTACATTGAGAAATGAATGATAATAACATCTGACAACGTTACGGCTCATTTCTGACATCTTTCAATTATAATACGCGAAAGATTATCCGTGAGTATGAACGGATTTTATCAAAAATAAGCAGACACAGTGTTTGCAATTTAATTAATCTGACATGTCTAAAAGAAAATTTTATGACGTTTGAACATGTGAAAAACTACAAACTACTATAAAATTGTACATTTTACCATCATTGTCATTATCTTCATTATTAACTACTTGGTGAGACATCGTTCTTTCAATGTCAAAACAAAATGTACGATTTTGTAGTAGTTTGTTATTTGTACATGTTCTAAAGTAATATTTAATAATGAATATTCATTGCTTTATTTTTAAATTCAGCTCTGATCTAAATTAATGTTTTGAACGTTGCAATTATTTTTTTCGTTCTTATTTATTTGGATATATATATATATATATATATATATATATTTCGTTCTTATTTATTTATAAAATATTATTTATTTATAAAATATAAATAAATTTCGTTCTTATTTATTTATATATATATATATATATATATATATATATATATATATATATATATATATATCGTTCTTATTTATTTGGATATATATATATATGATGGATGGATTCTCCCGTCGCGTTCAACGTATGAGGGTCCAACCTTTTTCCAGCAAGACAACCACACAGAGATTTGTTTATAGTGGTGAAGGCAATGTGTAGTACCATCCACACTTCTTGGAACTGCTGATAACAAACAATTGGTGCAGATGACTGCCACAAATCGCACGAACAGCAGACCTCAATTATTTAACCCATAATTGGAGGGAACGAACGGATTAATACCTTTCCCAAGGGTACCAGTGCGCAAGTGAATGCAGCGTGCTCGACTGAAATTGGAACTCGGCTCACCGATTTCCCCCTCCAAGCCGACATCCACCGCACCCCAACGCACATCCGTGAATGCTAACAGCACCTGGTATTCCCAAGTGGTGACCCACCTAAGTACTGACCAGGCTCAACGTTGCTTATATATATATATATATATATATATATATATATATATATATATATTGTTGTGGACTTGTGTACATGAGTTCGGGATGCTCGCCAATTTGTTGTGCGACTTGGGGTATACGTGAGATCGTGTTCGAAATCCTCGTCGCCAGTTTGTTGTGAATTCCGGGTGAGGAACCGAACCGCACAAAATAATAAATAACAAAAACACATATGGAGATAGAAAATGTAAGTTATATTGAACGTAATATATAAACTGGACCACGGGTTAGTCAATTTAGGAATACTATTAGTAGAAATAAATACATACAGTCTTGAAGTGAAATAGTAGGTCCGGGTAACTGATTCTAGCTGAGTGGAGCTCAGAGCAACTACAACTACAACTGTGATTTCAGCTTCAACTCCAACTAAACAATTCACTCCTTCCAAGCTGACTTGCCACTAAACTCTACTATTCTCTCTATAGGCAGGATCATATGTACGCTCAGGTGTGTCCATTATTATGTATAAAGGGGCGATCCCCAACATATATATATATATATATATATATCCACCGAGCGTCCATAGCTCAGAGGTAGAATAGCCGACTGACGCCAATTCGGACGGGTTTCAATCCTGGGTTAAAAAGCAATCGGAATCTGACCGTACTGATGAGCTGTGATACAGCGAAACAGATCTGTCTGCAGATGAATATATATATATATATATATATATATATATAAACTTATTTATAAATGGAACTTTGTCTCTCTCTCTCTCTCTCTCTCTCTCTCTCTCTCTCTGTATGTGTGTGTGTCTGTCCGTCGCCTATAGACTCCGAAACGGCTGAACCGATTTTCTTTAAAATTTACACAGTTGTACTATAAGCGTCTGTGAGTGTTCTTAGCTAGGTTTTGTGTCGAGGTACCCCCGATAAGTATCGCAAATCGATAATCGAAAAAATCAAATTATAGAAGATTTTAATCAAATTTGATACACTGAAAATCGGACCAATTTTTCTATAACCCGATTTTTTCGATTATCGAGTTTCGATATTTATCAGGGGTAACTCAACACAAAACCTAGCTAAGAACACTCGCAGATGCTTATAGTACAACTGTGTAAATTTTCAAGAAAATTGGTTCAGCCGTTTGGGAGTCTATAGGTAACGGACACACACACACACACACACACACACACACACACACACACACACACACACACACACACACACACAGAGTTCCATAGAGAGAACAGCAGAGTTTACCATTTTTCATGGTAAATCGGAAGTGTAGGCCTATTTCAGGCGAACCACCATCAATGTGTGTGTGTGTGTGTGCATATATATAATGCAAAAAACAAAACCCAACCACAATGGGTGAAAAAATCATAACAGGGACCTGAACATTATCACAAATCAACACTACATATATATGCTTTCCTGATGGCTACAAACTCCAAAAATTCAAATGCAATGTCAGTTGCCATCTTGAATCCCGTTCCTTTTTTTATCTTTTCTTCAACACTCCCTGTACCCAATGCTTACGGTCATATCACGTTGAATACACTGGTTCTCGTTCGATCACCGAAGTTAAATAACGTTGACCCTGGTCAGTACTTAGATGGGTGACCGCTTGAGAATACCAGGTGCTGTAAGCGTTTAGTGACGGATGTGCGTTGTGGTGCAGTGGATATTGGCTCGGAAAGAGAAATCGGTGAGCCGAGTTCGAATTCTAGTTAAATGCCCTGCATTCACTTACGCGCTGGTACCCTTGAGAAAGGTATTAATCGGTCCCTTCCCTCCAGTTATGGGTTAAATAACGGGGTACGACTTGGGACCCTGCATTTCAACAAATCCCAATAAATCTTCCTCCATTGGGAAGGAAGCCGGCTCAACCCGACTAGGGTGAATGCAGCTTGCAGCCTGTACCCAGTCTTTTCTCTCACTGCAACCCCCTGTGCACTAGTGGCAGTCCCACTTTGTTTGGGGTGAAATGATTTTAAAAAATCTATCCCAGTAGCTTTTAACTTATTTTCATGAATTTTCTACCTGTATGTTGTATTCTTCTTATGAAAGAAAGGCTCCGAGCTCGACGATTAACAGAATCAAAAACCTGAGTCACATCTATTCAAAAGTGTACATAAAAATGAGATTTATTTAATGCTACATTGAACACTGCTTGTTCCTTTGTTAATTGTTTCAAGTTTATTTTCAGAAAATAATCCATTTTTTTTTTCGACCTCTAACTATAAAATTGTGTTAATGATCATGAAAATTATTTGGTCTGATTAATAATATTGCATCAAGTGTGATGCAATATTAGTTTAATTTAATTAGTTAGAATGAGGGAGCACCCCTTTTTACACATAAGAATGGACTCGCCTGATGTATACAGATAATCCTGCCTATACAGAGAACAGTAGTACTTGTAAAGCAGAGTTGAGTAGTTGTACTCTGCTATGACACTGTCAGCTATCTGCCTTCGGGTAGAGGGCGCTCTCTGCTTCCGAGCAGAGAGCAATAACCCAGTCGTGGTTCCGCCGAAGGGTAGAAGCACGACTGGGTAAAAATAGACAGACATTTTTTGGCCCGGCTATATGGTCGGGAATACCCACATTAAAATGACCATGTGTCACATCCGGCCTTGCGTGGGAAGGCTAGTAAATACAGTTGTACTCTGCTATGACACTGTCAGCTCTCTGCCTTCGAGTAGAAGGCGCTCTCTGCTTCCGGGCAGAGAGCAATAACCCAGTCGTGGTTCCGCCGAAGGGTAGAAGCACGACTGGGTAAAAATAGACAGACATTTTTTGGCCCGGCTATATGGTCGGGAATACCCACTATAAAATGACCATGTGTCACATCCAGCCTTGCGTGGGAAGGCTAGTAAATACAGTTGAGTAGTTGTACTCTTCTACGACACTGTCAGCTCTCTGCCTTCGGGTAGAGGGCGCTCTCTGCTTCCGAGCAGAGAGCATTAACCCAGTCGTGGTTCCGCCGAAGGGTAGAAGCACGACTGGGGAAAAATAGACAGGTATTTTTTGGCCGGGCCATACAGCCCGGAAATCCCAGTCATAACTGACCATGTGTCATATGTTGCCCTTACTGGGAGGGACAACTAAATATAGTTGAGTAGTTGTGCAACCGCTTAGTTGGTCAGTAAGTTGGTGCATATTAAGTTAGAGTTGTTTTGGATATAGACGCATTACCCGGACTTACTTCTTCACTACAAGACTGTATATAATGATTCTATTACTATCGCCCGGTTCACACTCCACCCACATCTATTGAACAGGTGAAGAGGCTCATCCCTTGTTTCCTGTTTAGGATGTGGTTTCCGGTTTTCTCTTTTCCAATCTTTTCACTCTTTTCCTTTATTATTCTTTTTTTTTCAATTGGAGTAGACAGACTAAACTATCGCCCGGTTCACACTCCACCCACATCTATTGAACAGGTGAAGAGGCTCATCCCTTGTTTCCTGTTTAGGATGCGGTTTCCGGTTTTCTCTTTTCCAATCTTTTCACTCTTTTCCTTTATTATTCTTTTTTTTTCAATTGGAGTAGATAGACTAAACTATCGCCCGGTTCACACTCCACCCACGTCTATTGAACAGGTGAAGAGGCTCATCCCTTGTTTCCTGTTTAGGATGTGGTTTCCGGCTTTCTCTTTTCCATTCTTTTTCCCCTTACGTAGCCCCCTGCGCATCAGTGGCGTTACCGCCTTGCTCGGGGTGATATGATTAAAAAAAAAAAAAAAAAAAAAAATTAATAGTATTCCTAGTATTCCTGAATTGACTAACCCGTGTTCCAGTTTGTATATTTTTGTTCAATATAACGTACATTTTCTATCTCCATATCTGTTTTTGTTATTTATTATTTTGTGGGGTTTCTCAACAAGAATCCACAACAGTTAGTACAGCTGTGTAGACGGAGATGAGTATCAGTTATGCATTACTGTTAATAGCATCGATTGTATTTTTTTTTTACTAAGCTTAGTAAAATGTGCGTCGTGTTGCAGTGGATATCGGCTCGGAACGAGAAAACGAAGAAGCGATTTCGAATTCCAGTTTAAATGGTTACTTTCATTTACGCGCAAATACCATTGGAAAAAGTATCGCTCCGTCTCTTTCCTCCAGCTATGGGTTAAATAACAGGACAGATTGTGTTCTATAGCGTTGGTTGGCAACTAGTCTACCCCAGAAAGTAATAACAACTTACTGCGAGAAAATCTTCTTCCCAGCCAATCATGTCTCTTTCGAAACATGATCACCCAAGCGTGTATCACGTATGGCAATGAACTGACTGTATTAATATATTATTCGCTTGATCTATTGGGATTATTTATTGTTTCTTAAATATATACTTTCGAGGAAAAAAATTCTGAACATGATGACACTGGGCGGAAAATTTTGAACCTAATTCAAATTTTTTAACTTTTCATGCATTTTCATACCTAGGTGTCCTTGACAAAATCCAACGGAGAATCTGTTTATGTGATCGTTCCCGACTTGGCAGCTCAGATACAGTCACTTTCTCACCGGCACAATGTGGCTTCCCTGTGTCTCTTCTATAAATACTTTCACGGTTTCTGCTCCGATGAAATTAGCTCACTAGTTCGCTCTATATATGAATTTCCTCAAGCCACAAGATTAGCAATTAGGTCCTACCCTTTTACTGTGAAACTAATGAAATGTAAACCCAAATTCTATTCCAACAGCTTCTTTTCTCGCACTTTCCGCCCGTGAAATTCCCTTCCATTTACTTGCTTTCCCGACAGCTACAATCTCCAAGAATTTAAATGTAAAGTCAATAGTCATCTCCTATCTCAGTAACATGCATTTTCTCTCACATGCTCTATTTTCCGTCCACTCCACTCTCATCAGTATTCTCCTCATTCTCTTATCCACTTCCTGACACCCCCTATAACCTGTCACTCTTTCTCATAACTTTCCTCCTATGTAACCCCCTGCAAAACAGTGGCAGTAAAATGCTTTGCTTGGGGCGATATGATTATAAAAAAAGGGGTTTCTATACTATTATAATGTGGTTGTAAAGTAGGGGATCAATTTTACATCACAATCAATATATAAACTGATCCCTCATTTTATGGCCACAGTCATCCTTCTCTTACCCACTTCCTGACACTCCCTATAACCTGTCACTCTTTCCCATAACTTTCCTCCTATGTAACCTCCTGCAAAAAAAAACAGTGGCAGCAAAATGCCTTGCTTGGGGCGATATGATTACAAAAAAAAATTGTTTAACATTTTAGTTATCAACATCAGTGCGAGTTTTAATGTTCGAATATATTTTAAAGGGTGGGGTCATTGGGTGGGGATGAAAAAACAACCGAGAAAGAGAAAACCGTTATTTGTTTTTTATTTATTTAAAATTTTGCTTCGGGTATTGAGATCCTTCGTAAGAAAAGGAGGGCGTAATTCACACAAATAAATGGCTTTGTATTTTTGTTCAAAATTCGATTGTGACATACTTGCGGTAGCTGAGGTAATCTGCTTTTCACTAACATGTCTAGGTCATCATATCAAATGTATAGGCAGAAGATATGAGTCACGCTGTTCCCCGAAAAAACAAAAAACATTTGGTTGTTGTGTAAGGAGGCAAATGAAGTAGGTTAAGCAGAACATTGTGTTTACAGCTAACAGCTGCGACGTCCTGGTTAGGTTCATTCTCTCAAAAAAGAATCTTTGCGAGAGAGAGAGAAAGAGAGAGAGAGAGAGAGAGAGAGAGAGAGAGAGAGAAGATTGAAAAGTGAGAGAGTGAGGGAGAAAAGATTGAAATGTGAGAGAGTGAGAGAAAGTGAGAGAGAAAAGAGAGAGAAGGAGAAAAAGAAAAAGATTGAAAAGTGAGAGAGTGAGAGAAAGTGAGAGAGAAAAGAGAGAGAAGGAGAAAAAGAAAAAGATTGAAAAGTGAGAGAGTGAGAGAAAGTGAGAGAGAAAAGAGAGAGAAGAAGAAATAGAAAAAGATTGAAAAGTGAGAGAGTGAGAGAAAGTGAGAGAGAAAAGATAGAGAAAAAGAAAAAGAAAAAGAAAAAGATTGAAAAGTGAGAGAGTGAGAGAAAGTGAGAGAGAAAAGAGAGAGAAGGAGAAAAAGAAAAAGATTGAAAAGTGAGAGAGTGAGAGAAAGGGAGAGAGAGAGAGAGAGAAGAAAAAGAAAAAAAAAAGATTGAAAAGTGAGAGAGTGAGAGAAAGTGAGAGAGAAAAGAGAGAGAAGGAGAAAAAGAAAAAGATTGAAAAGTGAGAGAGTGAGAGAAAGTGAGAGAGAAAAGAGAGAAGGAAGAAAAAGAAAAGATTGAAAAGTGAGAGAGCGAGAGAAAGTGAGGGAGAAAAGAGAGAGAAGAAGAAATAGAAAAAGGCTGAAACGTGAGAGTGAGAGAAAATGAGAGAGAGGGAGAGGGAGAAGAGAAAGAGAAGAGAGTGAGAGAGAGAAAACTGAAAAAGAGAAAGAAATCTGTAAAGAGAGAGAGAAACTGAGAAAAAGTAAGAGAAAGAGAGTGAGAAAAGAGAGAAAAGGTATATAAAAAGGAGAAGAAAGAAAGAAAGAAAGAAAGAAAGAAAGAGAAAAGTCAGAGAGAAAAATACAGAGAAAGAGAGAGATAAAAGGGATAACGAGAGAGAGAGAGAGAGAGAAAAGTAAGGAAGGAACAGAAAGAAAAAACAAAGATGAAAGAGAGAGAAAAGAGAGAGAGAGATAGAAAAGGGAAAGAGAGAAAAGAGTGCGAGAGAGAGATAAATAAATCAATAAATAGAGGGTGAGAAAGAGAAAAGTGAGAAATTGAAAGAAAGAGAGAAAAAAGAGAGAGAAAAGTGGGAGCGATAAAAAGAAAGCGGGATAGAGAGAGAGAAAGGTGAGAGAGAGAGAAAGGAAAAGAGAAAAGGAGTGGGTGAAATAAAGTGAGAGGGAGAAAGAAAGAGAAAGCGAGAGTGTGGGAGGCACAGACACACACACACACACACACACACACACACACACACTATAGGCCAAAAGTATAGACAACCCTCAGAATTTAATAATTAGCAGGGTTTGCATCTTCTGTTTAACTTCTGTAAAACTAGAATTTGTTTTTTGACAACGAGCACCATCCACAACCACTCAATGCACAAAACCCTCGGACCACTGAGTCAGTAAGTTAAGTGCCATACGTGATACACGCTTGGGCGATCATGTCTCGAAAGGGACATGACTGACTGGGCAGAAGATTATCCCGCAGTAGGTTGCCATTGCTTTCTGCGGTAGACTGGTTGCCAACCAAGGCTACAGAACCCAATCTGTCCTGTTATTTAGCCCATAACTGGAGGGAAGAGACGGATTAATACCTTTCCCAAGGGTATTTGCGCGTATATGATTGCAACGAATTCAACTGGAATTCGACCTCGGCTCTCCGATTTCTCGTTCCGAGTCGATATCCACTGGACCAAAACGCACATCATCGAGTTACAGAGTAATAGGCACAATTTATGCGGATAGCATAACGATTACCCCTAGACTTGAACAGGTTAAGATTGTAACGATCGCGGAAAAATCTTCTTAAGCGATGGTTCGCGGGAAGAAGCTGCTCAAGAAGAATGGTGGGGTCCTAGCCGTGAAGGTTAGAACTGACAGAACCAAGGAATGTCATTCGTCCTAGCACATTCCATGGAAGTAGCGATTGACCAGCGAGGGGCTTGCCACATTCCGCCTGTGATGCAGAGTGGAAAATAATTTGTCACCCACAAGGACGCGGAGACGCTTTTGAACTAGATCGAAACTGGAAAGTGAGGACTGGACAGCAGTACACCATTTTGCAAATACCCTTGGGAAAGGTATTAATCCATCTCTTGCCTCCAGTTATGGGTTAAATAATAGGACAGATTGAGTTCTATAGCCTTGGCTGGCAACCAGTCTACCGCAGAGAGTAATGGCAACCTACTGCGGAAAAATCTTCTGCTCGATCAGTCATGTCTCTTTCGAGACATGATCGTCCAAGTGTGTATCACGTATGGCACTTAACTAACTGACTGAATATAATAGTTGAAAACATGATTAAGGCTTCTACTAGCCATAAAGTGGGGGATCAGTTTCATATTGTTATGAAGTAATAAACTGATCCCCCACTAATTACTACTTAATAATATAATACATCGCTTCCCCCTCTAGCTAAGAGTCAAATAATAGGACAGATTGGATTCTATAGCCTTGGCTGGCAACTAATCTACTGCAGAAAGTAATGGCAACCTACTGAAGGATAATCTTCTGCCCACTCAGTCATGTCTTGAAAGAGACATGATCGCCCAAGCGTGTATCACGTATGGCACTTAACTGACTGACCTACATTTTAAAATCAATTTTTAAAAATAAAAATCTTTTTTTTTTTCAAGTTTTTTTTTAGTTTTAATTCCAAGCTAATAGTTTAAACTGAATATTTTCAATAAGCTACATACTTAGATCTATTTTAAAAAAATATTTCAATTGACTGGAAGGAATCTTCATTTTTTAAATTACTAATGTCGCAGATTTTAGCACATTTTTAAGCCATCTGTCGTTACAGTGTAAGTCTCTTTATTAAAAGCCGAGTTCGAATCCCAGTTGAATTCGTTGGATTGGATTTACTTACGCACAAATACCCTTGGGAAAGGTATTAATCCGTCTCTTTCCCTCCAGTTATGGGTGAAATAACAGGGTTCTCTAGCCTTGGCTGGTAATCACCCTACCGCAGAAAGCAATGGCTATATATATATATATATATATATATATATATATATATATATATATATAAATAAACTGCTCAGTCAGTCATGTCTCGAAAAAGACATGATCGCCCAAAGCGTGTATCACGTATGGCACTTAACTGCCTGACTGAATATAGGAGTTGAAAACATGATTAAGGTTTATACTGGGCATAAAGTGGGTAACAGTTTTATATTGTTATGGAGTAATAAACCGATCCCCCACTAATTACTACTTAATAATAAAATACATCTCTTCCTCCTCTAGCTATGAATCAAATAATAGGACAGATTGGGTTCTCTAGTCTTGGCTGGTAACCAGTCTACCGCAGAAAGCAATGGCAACCTACTGCGGGATAATCTTCTGCCCAGTCAGTCATGTCTCTTTCGAGTCATGATCGCCCAAGCGTGTATCATGTATGGCACTTAACTGAAGGTGACTCCTGTAGAGGTTAGCACAAGGAGTCAAGTACTTACTAGAGCGGGACAGTGAACCGACCATATTTCAAGCATCATTAGCGGTAGAGGTCAGAAGGTGAGTTTCAGGCTAAATAGTTTGTTAAGGCACGAAGCTTCCCCGTGGGTACATTCATTCAGCGTGACTGAATCTATTTAACCTATGAGTGTAAGGTGTTGATTATTTATTTATTTATTTATTTTAAGAAGTCATCAGTCAGTTGGCTGAACCAATTTTCTTGAAAATTTACACAGTTATACTATAAGCGTCTGCGAGTGTTCTTAGCTAGGTTTTGTGTCGAGGTACCCCCGATAAATATCGAAAATCGATAATCGAACAAATCGGGTTATAGAAGGAGTGGTCTGATTTTAATCAAATTTGATACACTCATAGACAAAGGCATAAGAAACAATATTCAGAAGTTTCAAGGTTGCAGTTCTTACAATAGTGCAGAAAATCGATAATATATAATATCGATAATATATATTATCGATTTTCTGCACTATTGTAAGAACTGCAACCTTGAAATATATATATATATATATATATACATATATATATATATATATATATATATATATATATATATATAAGCTTTTATTATACCCGAGCAACGCCGGGCTATACTGCTAGTGTATATATATATACTGCACCCTCCCGTCGTTTTCGAGGTATGTGTGTCAATCAGTTCAGTTTTGGGCACTAACAGCTAGGCTGCCCGCACATATCATTTGATTATAGTGGTGAAGGTTTGTACAGAACTGACCACACTTTTTGGAAGAGCCGAATACAAAAAAGTTGCGCACAATGTACCGCCAGTTCTCCAAACGATCCTCCTAATTGTTTGAATTCGGAGTTTTCCTTCCTCTAGACCGTTCACTAGGCAAGGCTACGGGATCCAGTCTACCCTGCTGTTTACCCGTAACTGGAAAGGAAGTGAAGAGATGGATTCATACCTTTCCCAAGGGTATTAACGCGTAAATGAATGTAATGAACCCAACTAGAATTCGAACTCTGCTCTCCGATTCCTCGTGCATGGAATACTGTTGCCATATTTGGTTCGGCGCCTCTGCTGTTCGTCTTAGTGTTCTCGACAGGCTCCAAAGGCGAATCTGTAATGTGATTAGTCCCGACCTGGCAGCTCGACCCCAGCCACTTTCTCATCGCCGGGATGTGGTTTCCCTCAGTCTATTCTAAAAATATTTTCATGGCTTCTGCTCTGGTGAGCTTATCTCTCTGGTGCCCCCTCACAAAGAATTTACTCGGGCAACCAGACTGGCATCAAGGTCCCACCTTTTACAGTTAGATCAACCAAATGCAGACGACAATTCTATTCCATCAGCTTCTTTTCTCGCGCTTCCCGCCCGTGGAACTCCCTGCCATATACTTGCTTTCCTGACGGCTATAACCTTCAAGAATGTAAATGCAAAGTCAATTCCCATCTCTTATCCATTTAACTCCAGTTCTTTTCACATCACCCCTTGTATCTTGTTCTTTTCCTTTCTCTCTAACTTCGTAACTGTCTTCACTCCTGTGTTCACATCCTTCTCTTGCTCTTTCTCTTTCACCCCCTGTAGCTGGTTCGTCTTTGTCTTTACTCTTTCCACATCACCCGGTGTATCTTGTTCTTTTCCTTTCTCTCTACCTTCGTAACTGTCTTCACTCCTGTGTTCACATCCTTCTCTTGCTCTTTCTCTTTCACCCCCTGTAGCTGTTTCGTCTTTGTCTTTACTCTTTCCACATCACCCCTTGTATCTTGTTCTTTTCCTTTCTCTCTACCTTCGTAATTGTCTTCACTCCTGTGTTCATATCCTTCTCTTGCCCTTTCTCTTTCTCCCCCTGTAACTAGTTCGTCTTTCTCTTCACTCTTTTCCTGTCTAAAACTTTAACTCTCTTATGTAGCCCCCTGCACATCAGTGGCGGTACCGCCTTGCTCGGGGTGAAAAATCCGAACCGCTATATAGTTATTTCAGTCTTTCTAATTCTTGCAAACTTTATGACATTGGGGACGGCTGCAACTATGTGATTGTCACTTCTTTTATAACTGACAAGTTTAGCTTGGCTTCGAGAAAACCACAGTGACAAATGACAGACAAAATTACCTTCAGGTGCGTTCAAATAACCATTCTAAATTAGCACGCAGTTCATCGGGGTGTCCTTGTCTCGTTCGTGACCTCGTTCAAACATGTTCACCTCCACTGTTGTCAATTTGTAACCTGATGCTTCCAGGTATCTACCAGTATTGCACGCCTTTTTAAATTGTCTTTGAGCTCATCCTCAAAATGGAAATATATGAGCATGGGACAGGCTAGCCTCCCAGAGAGTAAAATACTACGCCTCCTTAGCCTTACACTTTCGGCGGACCTCAAATGGAATGACTATATCGAATCCATTGCCAAATCTGCTGCTATGAAAGTCGGCTCTCTGTGCAGGGCCCGGAAGTTTTTCCCACCTGAATCTATTCTGCACATATACAAATCTACCATCAGCCTGTGTATTGAATATTGCTGCCATATCTGGTCAGGTGCCCCTGCTGCTCTACTTTGGCTTCTTGACAAAATACAAAGGAGGATCTGTAACGTGGTTGATACTGACTTGGCAAACCGGCTGCAACCACTCTCTCACCGGCGTGATGTGGCTTCTCTGTACCTCTTCTACAAGTACTTTCATGGCTTCTGCTCCGATGAACTTAGATCACTGGTGCCGCCTAAACACGAATTTACACGAGATACTAGATTAGCAACTAGGTCCCACCCTTTTACAGTTAAACAGATAAGATGTAACCGTAAATTCTACTGCAACAGCTTCTTTTCTCGCGCTTCCCGCCTGTGGAACTCCCTTCCACAAGTCTACTTTCCCGACAGCTACAATCTCCAGGTGTTTAAATGTAGGGTCAATAGACACCTCCTACCACACTAACTCTCAATTATTCTCAGAACACTCTCATCTACCGAACCCTCATTCTCGGTATCTTTACCCGCCTATCACCCACCCTCTGACATTTCCTATATTTAATCATCCTTTCTCCACTCTATGTAGCCCCCTGCGCAGTAGTGGCAGTGACATGCCTTGCTCGGGGTGAAACGCTTATAAAAAAAAAAAATATGCATGGATAATGGCAAAATGGAAAAAATATCTATGTAACGCGCTTCGTTCTTTAAAATCGAGTTCAACAACTCAAAATAATGACATTCTTGATGGAATTACATATATGTAAGAGGCAAAAATATTAGCAAAGTGTCGGTAAAAATTATACATGGAGATGAAGGCTGCAGAGACGTTAGATTAAAAATTAAAAAATTTAATTTCCGAGATCCGAAAACTTTCCATAATTCCATGTAAAACCTTTGAGAATCTTGGAAAACGTACAACACTTTCGATAATTGGCATGACACGAAAGTTTGGAAGCGGTATTTGCAAAGTTTCTGAAGATGAGAAATAACACGTATTTGTAACGTGTTTTCAAGGTTTGGCTTATTTTGTTTAACTGCAACTCAACCTCAATGGGCTATTTAATACAGAGAAAATGTTTAGGATAGGATTGTATGAATAGAATATGCATTCTTCGTAAGAAATCACTTTGTAGATCAGGTTTCATTTTCGTAAAGAAGGTTTTTGTCGAGAGTTAAAGGTATTTTTTTAATCGTATCACCCCGAGCAAGGCGGTAACGCCACTGATGTGCAGGGGGCTACGTAATAGTGAAAAGATTGGAAAAGAAAAAGCCGGAAACCACATCCTAAACAGGGAACAAGGGATGAGCCTCTTAACCTGTTCAATAGACGTGGGTGGAGTGTGAACCGGGCGATAGATAGATCTATCTACTCCAATTGAAAAAAAAACAACCAAAGTGAGAAGATTGGAAAAGAGAAAAAACGGAAACCACATCCTAAACAGGGAACAAGGGATGAGCCTCTTAACCTGTTCAATAGACGTGGGTGGAGTGTGAACCGGGCGATAGATAGATCTATCTACTCCAATTGAAAAAAAAAAGTGAGAAGATTGGAAAAGAGAAAACCAGAAACCGCATCCTAAACAGGAAACAAGGCATGAGCCTTTTCACCTGTTCAATAGACGTGGGTGGAGTGTGAACTGGGCGATCTCACCTAAACCTTGTTACATCATCTATTTACTCACACTTGCCAGTTGACTGATTGTTTTGTCATGTATCAACCTCTATGACGAGATGACAAAATTGAGCAAATACAAAGTTTTTAATAGCAGAAAATGTCGTAAAATGATGAGAATTATGAAAATGTACACAGAATACAATGCAAAATAATAAAAATGAGCAGAAATGAAAGAATATTGAAAATCAACATATTTTAAAATATTAACAGCCAAACTTGTTAAAATAATTTAAATATATGAAAATACACGAATAAATAAATTCCAAAATGATGAAATGATAAAAATATGAAAAAATATTGAAAATATGAAAATATGAAAAAATATGAAAAAATATGAAAAAATATTGAAAATATTGAAAATATGAAAAAATATGAAAAAATATTGAAAATATGAAAATATGAAAAAATATGAAAAAATATTGAAAATATGAAAATATGAAAATATGAAAAAATATGAAAAAATATTGAAAATATTGAAAATATGAAAAAATATGAAAAAATATTGAAAATATTGAAAATATGAAAATATGAAAAAATATGAAAAAATATTGAAAATCAGCAAGTTTCAAAATGATAACAGCTGCTGGTAATATCTATTTTACCGGTAATTTAAAAAAAAAATCTGCTTATACTTTCATAGTGTTTTGAACCCAGTTTCAGGGTTGAATATTTGCCCATAGCTGGGACATTAACAGTTACTACCACCTCGGGTCAGGGTGGATCTGGGAACAACAGATCCACCCTGATCCGCGCTGATCTGCTCTCTTCCAAACTTCCTTATCAGAGACCTTGCTGCCGGATGTATTTTATCGTCATACCCAGGACCCGAATGCATTTTATCGTCATACCCAGGACGTGGATGTAGTTTATCGTCATACCCTGGACGTGGATGTAGTTTATCGTCATACCCTGGACGTGGATGTAGTTTATCGTCATACCCAGGACGTGGATGTAGTTTATCGTCATACCCAGGATGTGGATGTAGTTTATCGTCATACCCTGGACGTGGATGTAGTTTATCGTCATACCCAGGACGTGGATGTAGTTTATCGTCATACCCAGGACGTGGATGTAGTTTATCGTCATACCCAGGACGTGGATGTAGTTTATCGTCATACCCAGGACGTAGATGTAGTTTATCGTCATACTCACATTTTTCAAATTAATGATGAGTAATAAATTGCTTTGTCAGAGAAACTGATGACTTTTACTGGTCGTCAACCGTTAAAATTTGATAAATTCTTATTTAAATTTTTGTAAATGTCTTCCATATTTTGTTCATTATTTACATTGTTCGGCTTGTTGTTCTCATCTTTATTGCCATTAAAATATCGGAATTTTGAACTGAACCTTTTATTTTGATCCCTGAGTTTGATTGTACAAATAACAACGAAGATAAGGACAATAGTCCGAATATTGTAAATACTGTAAATATACCCCAGTGATTGTAATAAAGGGTTCGGTTCAAAATTCCTAACACCTGAAGAAGTCTGGAGCATACAACGGCCGAAACTTGGTCGAAACGTTGTGTTAATTATAACACCTATATCAACCAAGATGAGAACAAAGGCTCGAATTCCAAGAATTTAAATGTAAAGTCAATAGTCATCTATTTCACTAACTTGCATCCACTCTCTCTCGTGCTCCTTTCTCCGTCCACCCCACTCTCATCAGTATTCTCATCCTTCTCATACCCTCTTCCTGACACCCCCTGTAACCGGTCACTTTCTCATAACATTCCTCTGATGTAAGCTCCTGCACAACAATTGCAGTAAAATGCCTTGCTTGGGATGACACGATTATAAAAGCATAATAAAAAGATTATTGAAAATTACTCATCTCAGAAAATAAATACGAATTAATACCTTGCCCAAGGGTATTTGTACGAAAGTGAATGCAACGAATTCATCTGGAATTCGAACTCAGCTCTGCGATTTTTCGTTCCAATATCCACTTCGCCATAACGCACATTCTCACATCCAGAGAAAAGTGTCACTCAGTTAAGTGCCATAC
>JBBBDQ010000445.1:3212500-3345000 GCA_037127315.1 Ascarosepion bandense
CATTTTCACCATTTAACAATAACAAAATTACAATATTAAGTCCTACTCTGTATCGAGTATTCTTTATAAAAGTAAATGATTGAACAGTGACTTTTTAATCTACATTATCTTTCATTTTTTGTAATTATATATATATATATATATATATATATATATATAAAACATATTAGATGAATTGCAAACAATATGTTAGCTTATTTTTAATAAAATCTCAAACAGAAACAAGAAATACATAATATATTAAAAAAGAACTACCAACTCTGAACAACTTAAATAAATTTTCAATAGACTAAAAGAAATTACTAACACATCGGACTGTAAACAAAAGTTTAAAATTTAAAAAAAAACTCAATACATTATATAAAGAAAATATATAACTCCAGAATAACTTTGAAAGATTTATAGACATTTCTGATTATGAATTAACTGACAGCCAAAAGAAACTACTTAACCTCAAACCTAACTGCCATATCTACAAAAAATATAATGGACTACGTCAAAAAGTTGAGATTGAGACACTATAGCAAAATATAATTAAACTTCTAGAACAGCAGCTAATTACTACAAAACCAGAACTCCATGAACTACTTAAGACAGAATCTATAAAAGACAGACACGATAAAAAGATATATTCTTCTAAACTCATAAACACTTCACTGATGATTGCTGCAAAAAATTACGTAGCAATCCAGAAATAGTAATTAAGAAAGCTGTTGTTTTAAACAAACCTGACTACAACTCAAAAATAGAACAGTTACTCAATGATCACACCAAATTTTTAAAAAAACTTACTAATAACTCTATCACTCAGCTAAATACAAAAATTAATAAATTAATCACAGCTAACAATGCGGAGCAAGACAATCTAAAATTTACCAAAATAATCGGGGACTATAAACCAGGATACATTTATGGTTCTATCAAAACACACAAGCCTAACTTTCCACTTCGCCCTATTATATCACAAATACCCACTCCTATAACCAACTAAAACGCTTAACCAATTAATTACACCATACATATCTAACAAATACAGCATTAAATCATCTCTTGAACTTATACAAATATTGAAAACGAAAAAAACCTAATAATGAAACCATAGCATCACTTGGTGTTGAAAATCTGTTCACTAACGTTCCTGTTAGAGAAACCATTGACATTATTATAAAAAAATACATCTGATAATGATTCTCTGCCCCCACTGAAAATTAAACTGAAAATACTAAAAAAAAAAAGATACTTTTAACCTATACCACCGAAGTCCAATTCTATGATCACAGATATAATATATACGTGTAATGGGACGGTGTTTCAATGGGCTCAATTCTGGGTCCAACCTTCAGCAACTTCTACATGGCCAACCTAGAAAATGATATATTTAGCATAACAAAAAATAAATAAATAAATAAAATAAAATAAAATAAAATAAACCTCCATATACGTACGATATGCTGATGATATTCTTACATCAGTTGCAAATATAGATGGAATAATAGAACTAAAAACAAAAATTAAAAGAACCGTCCTCAATTTAACATACGAACTTAACATAGATAACAAAATCCCATTCCTTGACATTTTAATAGACACAAACAATAACACATTTACTACCTCTCCATATAAAAAACCAACCAGTAAAAACTCTTGCACTCTCAGTTATAAGAGTGAATGCCCTAACTACTACAAAATTGTGCTTATGCACAATTTAATAAACCGAGCACAAATCAAATATTAAAAACGGATAAACCTAACAATGAAACCATAGCATCACTTGATGTTGAATATAGAGAAACCACTGACATTATTATAAAAATACTTATAATAATAATTCTCTGCCCCCACTGAAAATTAAACCTAAAATACTAAAAAAAAAAAAATTTTTAACCTGTACCACCGAAGTCCCATTCTATGATCACGGAAATAATATATACGTGCAACGGGAGGATGTTTCAATGGGCTCAGTTCTGGATCCAACCTTCAGCAATTTTTATATGGCCAACCATGTAAATCATATATGTAGCACCACTAAAAATCCTCCATCTACGTACGATATGTTGATGATATTCTTATATTAGTTAAAAATATAGAAAAAATAATAGAACTAAAAAAAAATTTCCAAAAACTCTGTCCTCAAGTTCACATACGAACTTAACAAAGATAACAAAATCCATTTCCTTGACATTTTAATAGACACAAACAATAACACATTTACGACCTCCCCATATAAAAACCAACCAACAAAAACTCTTGAACTCTCAACAATAAGAGTGAATGTTCTAACTACTACAAAATAGCGCTTATAAACGACGGGAGAATTCAGCATATATATATATATTCAATAATTTAACACGCTCGCAACGTGCTGACTGAGTTTCGGAAAAAAATACGCACAAACACACACATTCTCATCACAAGAGATACATTTAAAAATCTGCATATTTAATTAAAAAAATAAACATCCTGATGATCACTAATACAATATCTGAAAAAGCGCGGGAAAATAATAAGTTTAGAAAATTTTATACGCTCTATGTCCAGAAAGAAAATAGTTTTTAGTAAAGAGTTTTTATGAATGCAAGAAAACTTTAATAAAAACTCTGCGCATGAACTTGAAAGACATTACGTCATAAAAGGAATGAGGAAGGAAACTGGTTTTCTCTCTATGTCCTTGGCAGGCAACTTAGTTGTTCATTCGATACACACGACTGATTTTTTTTGTCAAAATTTGAACTTGAAATCGAAATGAAAGTTAACAAACAAACACACACACACACACACACACACACACACACACACACACACACACACACACACACACACACACAATAACGATATTCTTCGTATAACCTTAGCTGTTTTTTGTCTTTAATTTTCCAAATATGTTAAAAAGAAAAGAAAAAAAAGAAAAAAACGCAAAATAAAAGTTAAAAATAATAATAATAATAATAATTTTTGGACAAAAATGATCAGTGGAAATGTGATGAAGCCATTTCTGACGTTAGGTCTTAGGTTGGGACCCGGAAAGAAAAGAGTATACAACAGAAATCAAAGGAAACAACAACAACAACAACAACAACAACAACAACAACAACAATAATAATAATAATAATAATAATTTTTGTTTTATTTTGTTCTTAACAAGAATGTTCAAAGAAAAAATATCATGCCCTTTCTGACCTTAGGTCTCTGAATGAGACATGTAAGTAAAGAGTATACAACAGAAATCAAAAGAAATAATATTAATAATGATAGTAGTAAAGTTAATAATAATAATAATAATAATAATAATAATAATAATAATAATAATAAAAATTGAAAATTGAAAAATTGAAGCAAATAGGGAAAAATTGAAGCAAATAGGCCGGACATTATTGTTAAAAAACCAGAAGGAAAAAACGTGTCTATTAATTGATATGGCTTGTCCAGCAGATTGTAACATAGCAACCAAAGAATTTGAAAAACTGTCAAAATATAAAGACCTGGAAATTGAAATAGAAAAAATGTGGAAATTGAAAACAAGAGTCGTGCCAGTGATAGTAGGTGCACTTGGAATGATAAAAAAATGGAACAAAACAACACATTGAAAGAATCCCTGCAATCCCCAGCTTAAGAGATATACAAAAAATTGTCTTATTAAGTACAGCCCACACACTAAAGAGAACTTTGTCTATGTAAAGCTATTGATGATGGGGAAGATAGAAAAAACATGAAATGGAGCCATAATAACACGTCACGATCTGCCTTAGGTCTTCCCGCAGACTTGGTTGGTAGTGCGACCATAGCAGAAATCGAAATATGATGAAAAATGACATAATAATAATAATAAGTAGTAGTAGTAGTAGTAGTACGAGTGATTTTATGTTATTTTATTTTTCATTTTTATTTTTTTACAAAAAAGTTCAGTAAAAAATGTCCTTACCAGACGCTTGTAGCCCCCTCAATCATCATCATCATCATCATCATCATCATCATCATCATCATCATCAACAACAACAACAAAAATTCCTTTTACGATTTTTTTAATCGGTATCGTTCCAAGCAAGGCAACAAAGCCACTAAAATGCACGGTGTTACAGGGTGTAGAAGAATTTGGAACATAAACATTAATAATGAGTAGAAAGAGAAAAGAGTAATCAGGGGGACAGTAAATAGCGATTAAGATTGCATTTAAATTGCTGCAGATTAAAGTTGGCTGGAAAGTATGGAGTCGGAAGAGAGTTCCGCAAGTGTGAAGTACAAGAAAAAAAAAACTATTCGCATGAAACTTACGGCTACATCTAGCCAGCTCAACGGCAAATTGATGAGATTGAAGTGTAAGGAGCTGGTTAATGTTTCTTTTGTTCGGCCTTGTGTCAGACTAAAACGAACTCCCCACAGCTTACAAGTTTTATGTTGAATAATATTCAACAGAATGGTCTTCATCAGAAGGTTGGTAGTCAGTAGGTTGGAATGTGTAGAATTAGTGCAGAAGAGTGGAATAATAAAATATACACTTTGAATGCTAAAATAGAAATTTATTAAAAGAAGGAATAACAAGAGTTGTAGAAATTAATGTTCAATTACAAACCTTAGTAAGAAGTTATGAGTAGAGTTCGTGTTCAATGATAAAGTTGAGGTATTAAAGAGTTCGTACAAAATGTGTGTAGCAGTAATTGTTGAGAGAGATAAGGAGAAAAGGAACAAGGTGCGACCTGACCTTATCTTCAGGGTTGGTTTGAAGTTGCCGTTACATGTTGTGTGTCAGCAACCTGCCTCCTCTGACTGAACGTGACCATCCTTAAATATTCAATCCAGCCACATGGAGTGGCTCAAAAACGATTTTTTCTTTAGCTATGAAAAAATCGTTTCTCTGACGTATTTTGAATTTTGCGATTTGATGACCAATCAGGATCCAGAGTTCCGCTACAGGTCCGTAAAAGAGATTTTATATTTATTTATTTTTGGTTTACTTCTGCGTGGAGCCCAGATGCGCAAAGACCAGTTTTGGTCATTTGCTTTCTGGAACTCTGAAGGTAAGCATCCGGTCCCTCGCTTGCTCGGTATTACCACAAGTCTAACATTGCGCTTAAATTTATTAAGTGTAGGTACCATAACGAAGAATGACCTATGAAAGTATTTATAGAAAAGACACGGGTAGGCAATCTTACGGCGGTGGAAAAGTGACTGAAGCCGAGCCACCAGATCAGGACCAGTAATATTGCTGATTCTTCTTTGGCTTTTCTCAAGGAGCTTAAGGTAACTAGTAGAGGAACCTGGTTATATGTGGCAGCAATATTCTAATCATGGACGAATGACTGATAGATATGTGTTACGAGGATGCATTTATATACAAAAAATAAATAAATCTAAACTTATTTATAAATGGAACTTTGTCTGTGTGTGTGTGTGTGTGTGTGTGTGTGTGTCTGTGTGTCTGTGTGTAACCTTTACCTATAGACTCCGAAACGGCTGAACCGATTTTCTTGAAAACTTACACAGTTGTACTATAAGCGTCTGCGAGTGTTCTTAGCTAAGTTTTGTGTCGAGGTACCTCCGATAAATATCGATAATCGATTATCGAAAAAATTGGGTTATAGAAGGAGTGGTCCGATTTTAATCAAATTTGATACACTCATCGACAAAGACATAAGAAACGATATTCAGAAGTTTCAAGGTTGCAGTTCTTACAATAATGCAGAAAATAGATTATATATATATATATAGATATATATAAATAGATTATATATATATATATATATATATATATATATATATATATATATATAAACCGATACCAGGAAATCAAAATTTGACTTACATCCATTCATTTTTCTTTCAGTCTACGGTTTCGCTTTAACTGGAAACAACTATCGCTTTTTAGTCTTTCGTGTCAACGTCCAAAGTGTCTGAGCTCCAGAAACATGGATTATTTTTAAAGCTTTCATTAAACCCGGGCAACGCCGGGCTATATTACTAGTAAATAAAATAATAATAATAATGCATAAAAACTTATAGTAATGGATTCTGTTCAGTCCTAAGTGCTATTCCAAAAAAAAAAGTTTTAATTCATGAAGTAGTTGCTAAATAGAGAAATTGGGAATAAAACGTGTTGGAAGATTGTAGAAAATTCCAATAAATTCGAAAGAATTTGAAAGGTTCTAGAAATATGCATATTAGGTGTTAGCCCATATAACAATAGGTTTTGGGCAGTGAATAGTCAGATGTTACCAGGGTTTGCTGATGTTATCAACTCCGGTTATGATTCAAGGATTTATATCCAGCCGAAAGAATCTATAAGAAGTTGCCGACCAACTAAAACCTGAAAGAGAACCTCATGGAACAAAAAGGGTAAATACATATTTTTGACTCTTTCATTGAAAGAACTAATAAATATTCCTTATATACACATTTAAGGATTTCCGAAAAGTATAACACTTACCTTTTTTGCCAACTTAACTGGGTAAAGATACTTGACACCTTACCTTCCCCTTCTCTCCTCGTAACACTCGCCAGTAGTAAACTCTATGTTTCTTGTTTTGAATGCAACAAAAATTGTATATTTGTAAATATTTTATTTGGTGTGTTTTGTAAATTAAATATTTGTCTGTGATTTATCTCTGATTTTTGGTCAATCATTTTTTTCCTTTTGTTACACTTAACACGTAACAATGTGTAAGATAGATTCGGGAAAGAAAAATTGTCTTGTACGACATAGTGAACAAAGTTCCTTAGCAGCTGACCTAACAATGAATTCTGTTTTTCCCACATACATGTCAGCTGAGAACGTTAGCCCGAGAAAAAACAACGAGTCACTTTCCTGGGGGTTAGCATCAGCCGTACTGATGGAAGATAGAGAGGGGTCTTTCAGATGATTAATAGAGTGAAGTTTAGTTTTGGAGGTGTTAAAATTGACAAGTCATCTCTTGTGCCAGTAAACGATGGTGCTGGGGTCGTTCTGGACATCAGATGCCTTTTGACCTTAACTATCGAGGCAGGAGTAAATTTTGACCTTGACTCGATAGGCAGGAGTAAATGGTTATGTCGTCAGCGTAGTTACCAAAATTGAGAGCTGGCGTCATCAAGAAGGTCGTTAATGAAAATTAAAAACAGCGTAGGAGCAAGGATGTATGTAAAGTACATTTAGTACGTAAAGATCAAGACGATTGGCCGGTTCCGGATAAACTTCATTTCACCATTTGATAAGAAACACTGGATCAACTTAAAAATATGTCTGAAGACACCGTAACTTTTCATTTTTTAGAGAAGACATGTATAACAGACCCTGTTGAGAGTCACGTGTATTTCCACACAGCTACATTCACTCATTGTACATATACACACGAGACAATCACGTGATAATCTTGCTTTCCCGCTTCTTTACGTGATGTATATATAGCAGACACGTGGTACACCCAAAGACAGTTGCAGCAGAAACACAGAACACAAAGCAAGGCAGTTCACAGCTGCCCGCAATATTGCGAGGTTCGCGTGCTTCAATATCAAGTAATTCTCTCACACACCCGCACTAATTGTATGAAATGTTATGGTTATTACTGCTGTGTTGGTTCTTTCGCCTAAACATCCAAAACTTGTTGAATGGCTTTCGCCGCTGAAATAAATAGGCAAAGAGAAAAGGAAAGATACAGAGACACTAGAGGGACACTTTGGACACTGGTTTTATTTTGGGTTCCAACGACCTCTTGTTGGGGGAAATTCCTTCCCGAATAGTTTGGCTCGTCTTTACCATCCAAAGTCCAACAGAGAAAGAGATAGACTTTATTTTTTGCACCAGGCGGCCTCTCTTTTTGAGCATGCGTCAATTGTCTTTCCTGTCAGAGGACTCCTGGGAGATTTTTATGTTTATTTTATTTCGTACTTTTATTTTATTTCGTAGTTTTTATTTTATTTTGTATTTTTATTTTATTTAGTGTTTCTTTATTTTATTTCGTATTTTTGTTTAATCTCTACAATTGCAAGACGCAAGTAGATGACTTTTATTTCTTTGAATAACACAATGTACAAATTATTACAGTTGATACAAGAATCTTAACACGCACAACATGTAAAACAAAGACCAACTCACTTTCTCTTACTAAATCATTCTTCTGAACTTTACAAAGATGAACGTATTTGTAGTGGACGAAGCGTCCATTACTTATTTAAGTTTCCGAGTCGACTCGACGTAACCTTAGTCATGATTTAAAGCAGGAAATAAGAAAGACGAGTAGGCGAAAGTAACGAGAAAAACAATATATTAACAAAGGTTACATAGGGTTGACAGCATGCCTAAAATTAAGGAAAGAGAAGTTCTTTCCCTGGTGAGAAATAAAAAATTGCGCCCCTAATTGCTACACGCAATTAGTGCGCGTGTGTTTGTGTGAGTTAGAGAAACATGTCTGCTCTTGTCCGGGACAAAATCCTAACTAGCGTACCACGTGACGTTCCCCTGCTTTTATTGGCATCGTTTACGCGGGAACTAAGTTATCACGTGAACGCTGAGTGACCATGTGTGTGTGTGTGTGTGTGTGTGTGTGTGTGTAGGTGTCAATGTATCAAACCCCACATATTCACAAACTCAGACATTTTCACCAATCTTCTATCAATATTATTCCTCACACAAATTACATATGACACTGATAAATCTTCCAGCAACAAAGAACATTACGACTTAGCTCAAAAGTTTCAACACAATCTTATGTAGAAAATGAAAGACATTTTAATCAGACAGTTTCAACGTCTGTACAAAA
The DNA here is from genome assembly GCA_037127315.1 of Ascarosepion bandense. Taxonomy (NCBI): domain Eukaryota; kingdom Metazoa; phylum Mollusca; class Cephalopoda; order Sepiida; family Sepiidae; genus Ascarosepion; species Ascarosepion bandense. The sequence goes on from JBBBDQ010000445.1 coordinate 3,221,227, forward strand.
TATGTATTTCTTGTTATTGACCATTTCATTCAATTTTCCATTTGCTAATTTCATGAATGATTTCAACCGTATAAAATAATTGTTGGGAGCAGGAATTTAGTTAAGAAGTTCTTTGGGAAATGGCCTTGTGCCATGTGAAATTAAAACCTAAATTAACCTTGCGTAGAGGCCCCAACACTATCAAGATCTTTCGAGATGTCCACTGCTACAGCCTGAGTTTTACTTGTTTTTTAACTAGCGCATGATAAACTCTTTCGGCTGTTATCGTCAGTACATCATCAGTTGACCTGAAGAAACGAACGCCGTATTCCTTGTCGGAGAAAAAGCCCTACGATGCGAGATGAAACCATCCAGCATTGATTAGGGCATTTAGGAATTTGTCAAAAGTCGGTAGAGGGCTTATTAAATTTCTAGAAGGATCGCACGGCTCACCAGTATATGATGACTTCCAGCAGACAGAAAAGCAGAAGGCAACGAAGCATTTTACAGTTTACAGAGAACATTTATTGCATGTTTTTACTGTTGTTATTTTTTATTTGGTTTCCTAATTTTTTAATAAATCATATTTCACTGTGTAAATATTGTTATCTAAGTAAAATAATTAGATAATTAAATAAATCTGCTTTTGATTAAAAGAAGAATGGGGGTCCTGGGTATGACAATAAACTGCATCCGGCAGCAAGGCCTCTGATTGGGAGGTTGTGAAGAGCATGGAACCATCTCTTAATTGCTGTTATTCCAAGGTCCACCCTGAACCGGAGTGGTAGCACCTGTTAGGGTCCCGGCTACAGGCAAATAGTCAATCCCCAAACTGGGGTTAAAACACTATGAAAGTATAAAAATACTTTTATTGGAAAGTATTGAAGGAAAAATTATTACCATAACACTTTGTTGAAGAAAAAAAATTATTGCCATACATTTTTAAATACAACACTAGAAGACATCTTCAGTTGTCTAAAATAAAAAAAAAATTCATCAAAATCTGACTAAAAACCAACCTTCTCACTAACCGAACATTAAAATTTTTTTTAAATTTTTAAAACCCCACCTTTTTGGCATTTATTTAACCCACAGAGGTTGATATGCCATAAACTAAACTCACTCACCCCAAAAGAAGAATGAAATAAAAGAATTATTTAAAAAATGGCTTGGACAGCGACGATCCGTAAGGGACCTACATTGGACACATCATATGTATCACGCCTAATAAAAAAGTGAGGGAGGTCCATTTTCTTTTGGTTGCCGCGAAAAAATTTGACCGCTATTATTCATTTGTGTGTGTGTTTTTTAATGTTGCTGGAAAATAGCTTTTTCCAAGCACACAAAAAATATAAAATGATGTAAAAAAATATAATGTGCTAAATAGGCTTGTAAAACAATCACCTTCTTTGTTGTTTCGGCGGTAAAAAGTGTCAGTACAGTCACTGTACTGAATTTTTAAAAGCTAAAAAAATAACCTTTTTCGCTTTAACATTACCCGCCCCTTCGAACCGTTAAAAGGACTTTTCTAAAAATAGATTTATCGCGTGGAAGGATATACGTGTGAACTGTGAAATGGATAATAACCTTTCGACATGAGGCACCCAGTGAGGATGGCCCAAGCTCCTGAACCATAGAGTTTTCTGAGGATTTCACTACGATTTCACTGCTAATTAAAGAAAACGCTTAATTTTAAGTTTTATTGTTCGGTTAGAAAGTAAAAAAGATAATTTATTTTTACAAACATTGTCTTGTTACTCTTGTTGTGTTTATATATTTTTTAAATTTAAATTTAAATATGATTTAAAAACTGCAAAGCATTTTTAAACAAAACTTATTCAAACAAGAGCGTATCTTTTTATTTTGTAGAAAAAAATAAGTTAACGGTGGTCGACGCAAGAAATTATTACTTTTTTTTATTTTAATTTAATAAAAAAAGAAATCAGGTTATCGTTTCTTCAAGTACCTTTTTAAACTGAAATAATTATTTTTAACTTAAGAAATTTGTTTTATTACGTACGAAATTCAACTTTTTAAAGCACGTTTTAGATTTGTATTAAAAATTCACAGTATGTTAAAAAATCACATATCAGAATCTCGTTGTTGACTTCTGTTTTCTTTAAAAAGTAACAACCACCTGTTGGCTGTGTGAACATGTCTTAACTAGTTTCATCTCTTTAAGTCTTACATTCATTAAAAATGCTTATATATATATATATATATATATATATATATATATATATATATATATATTATAAATTATTATATTGTATTAAGATATTTTTATTGTTAAAAAATCACATATCAGAATCTCGTTGCTGACTTCTGTTTTCTTTAAAAAAGTAACAACTACCTGTTGGCTGTGTGAACATGTCTTAACTAGTTTCATTTCTTTAAGTCTTACATACATTAAAATGCTATATATATATATATATATATATATATATATATATATATATATATATATATATATATATATAATAAATTATTATATTGTATTAAGATATTTTTATTGTTAAAATGTCAAACTAAGTGAAAAAATATAAATTTAAAGAAAGATAACCCGAAAAGTATAATTTGAATAGAAATGACAACTTCCGGTTTGCGGTGCATTCTGGGAAGTGAGCGAAATTCAAATGAGTTCAGTTTGCTTATCTCGAAAATCTGTTTTCGTTTCTGGGCAATTAATGATACCAACATATTTTCTAGGATTTATCTTTCATGTAAGTTATATATCCATATTTGAAATACTTGCTAACATTCCCTGAAAAGGTTTGCTTTCTCGTCTGAAGCTGCTACTTGAAGCAATCTCCCTAAAAAGGAGAATGGAGACATTTATTTCTCACACGGTAGCTACTTTTATTTTATAAACTTTTACTAAATCAGTCCATTTTCTTGCCTTGTGTTATTTAAATAATCGGGTTATGAATTATATTTTTACCTTAAAATTAAAACAAAATGCTTAATGTTTGCTGATATAATTTGGCATCCGTTTTTTTGGGGTAGGGGTTAATTAATGACATAGATTTAAAAGTCTTACTTTTTAAATTGCTTATCTTCAACCTTTTCTCACCGTTGTTACCTTTCAAATTTTACTTTGTAGTCAGTTTTTTTTATTAAGAAAATGTCATTTTAAAATCTAAGGATAGAGATTGTCTGCTTTCAATAAATATAATCTTCTTGAGGCTTGGATATTTTTTAACTTCTAAAAAATATTGCTTTCTAGAAAATAAAGGTGATTATCATATTCCTTAATTAAATTTAATTTGCTATTAAATGTACAGGTGAGCTTCATTTTTGTTCTTAGTTTAACCTAGAATTTTAATTTTGGAATATATTTTATGTTGGATCATAAAGTATTTTAAAAAGTTGTTTTCGATACATATATTTTTGTTTATCTTTTGATTTAAATGTTTTATTTTATTTTTATAATAATATCGATATTAGTTTTTAAAAGTTGAATCTTTTTATGGACGCCGAATTAACTGACATAAAAATGCTTTAAATTTTTTTGTATAGTTCTTAAAAACTGTTGTTTTATTTTCCCCTCGAAGACACTATTTTTTTAAAAATTTATTTTTAAATGTACACATGAATTTAATTTCATTTTACTTTAGTCTTAGTCTTCAAATGTTTAGTTTTTATTCCTGAAACCGAAGATTTCACACGTGGCATTAAGTAACTTCTGTTTATTTAGTCTAAAAATTTTAGACATTTCAAAGTCATAAATTTTAAATTAAGAAATGAATTTGTATTCATTTCTTTTAAATCTTAAGTTAAAAGGAATACATATTTTTTTTACTTTAAATACTCTGAAAAGTTCAAATTTCATCTAATTACTAATTTTTGGATGTTTTATATTTGAAAAATATAGTAAAACAGTAAAATAAAACAAAAATAAAATTCTTCTGAAATTGAATGTTTTCAAAGTTCAAGTCTGAACAAAAAACAAAAAGATTAAGGTCACACACTCCCAGATAAGAAACTGATACTGAACCGTTTAAGTTTATTTATAACCCCCAAAGGTATTTAGTTTTTGGCTACTCTCTTCAACTGTACTATACTTGAATTGCGTATTAGGGTAAAAACGAACATTAGTTACAATTTTTTCCAACATTAACTTCAATTTTTGTTGACACTTTTAAAATTCGGTATTTTTGTGTAAAAAAATAAAAATAAAAACACTTCAAGAAATTTTTGTATAATTGAATTTTTTTTTTTTTTAAATCTCTATACGATTATTTTTTCTTAGACTTATGATCCAATAAAAAAAACATTTTCCACAACTAAAATTCTAGGTTAAACAAAAAAAGAAAAAAAAGCTTATACACTAGAAAATTAAGGAATAACTCTTTAATCACCTTTAAATTTCTAGGTCTCTTTCTTATCTTTTTAGAGCAGAAAATCTCTAGATTTCAAAATTTGACTTATTTTTATAATAACCTGATTACAAAGTAAAATTTGAAGGTAACAACTGTAAGGAAAAAGTTTTGAGACCAAGTAAAAATTCCTAGTATCTTTCAAACCTACAGTGTATTGTAAAATAGTTACGCAAAAACAAATGCACAAAAAAAAAACTTTGTTCATTTTTCAGCTGAATTGTTTTCCCACCTGTTGAACCTTTTTTCATTTATTTATTGAAGTCCAAGTTCATACTTATTAGAAGTTAATGATGAATCCATCTGTTGTTTTGGTCATATGATTTTAAATTGTTTCTGATTTTTTTAGCATATTTTCTGTTCTTAGAGATAAGTTTATTTTTTAAATTTACATTCTTGCATGAATTTCATAATTGTGACAGATGTTTAAATAACTTTATTTCTGAAAAGTGGAAACAATTTTTTTTCCAATTAATTTAATTTACAACTGACGTTTTTTCAGGAGCTGTTTGTTAAATAAGTGTTGTTTTATACTTGTCAATTTGATTTTTTTTTTTTTTTTTTAATTTTATTTTATAAGGGTACATAAATTTTTAATTTTTCTATGATTAATTTCTACATATAGTGATTAACCCGCGAAAGTAGATCATAATGTTTGTTTCATGAAAACGTTTCCGGCGGGGAGCAAATTAAATTATTATTTTGGGGACACTTAGTTTAAAGTCACTACAGAACTCGCACACACACGTCTTGAATATTTTTATTTGTAATATAATTTATTTTGAGTAGCAAATTTAAAAAAAAAATTGATTAGCATTAATTTTATCTTTATTTTTACTTATTGCAAACCAAATTAACACTTTTTTTTTTTTTTTCAAACAAAAAACAAAGTGATTTTTATTTGTCATTGATATCAGTCAGTTTATGGAACTATTAACAACAATATGTATAATTAAAAATACTGCTTTATTCCATATGATTTTTTTTAAAATTACATGCTTGAAATAAAAATCTTTTCTTTGCTTTCTAAAAAGTAAATGAGTTTGTCATTTTAATTTCAGTTTATGAACCTATTTTAAAAATTTCTGGTAGGAAGAAAAATACAATACAGTAACAATAGGATAGTGAATAAGTTTTAGACTTAACCAAAATTTTGTTTGAACAAATTATTTTTCAGTTTGGTTGAGCCAAGGACTTTTCAGTTTTTTTTTATATCTTTTAATCACAAAACTTCCTGCACCTTAAAATTTGCATTCAATTCATTTTAAATCTATTGAACGCCTGTAAAAAAAAAATTCAGTAGGCATCAATAGGTATTTTCAACTGGATAATTCTGTGGCGATATCATGCCCCTACCTAAAAATAAAATGCCGTTTTTTCTTTGATTCCGCAAACTCTCAAAGTAGTCATCTGTATTTTTCTTTTTTCTCCGTGCAAAGATTCGTCGATTTCCACTTTGCTTCCAGCCAGGCCAACCCAGTTGCTCAGGTATGTTACGAAAGTATGCAACTGTTGGGCCATTCAAAAACGAAAAAAAGTATAATTAGCGACTTTTCAATACTCACTTGGGGCCAGGAATTGTTTTCATATCGTTTTTTGTTAGTAGGAAACGGTTTTACGGTCAATATCACATTGAAATACTGCCGATTCGCTTACAATCAAGATTTAAGCAACATCAAACCCGGTCAGTAGATGGGCGACCGCCTGATAATACCTGAGTTGCTGTAAGTTTGAGTGTGCGGGTGGTGTAATGCATAAGTGCACTGAGTTTGAAATCGGAGAGTCAAGTTCAAATTAATCTTTTTGGTGGGTACCTTCACTAAAAAAAAAAAAATCTCTGAAAAAAAGCAGCATAGTATGATGAAGGAAAAGGGGCCCCCAAACTTGAAAACGAACTTTTACATCAAAATGTTCGTTAAGACTAAGAGGAAAGATCAAAGTATTTTTTTAATCCTTTCTAACACGTTCGAAATTTTGGTTAAAAAAAAAAAAATCTCTTGATTTTAACAGGTAACCAACGAGTTTACAATGGAAAATGTAACTCCTGATTTTTTCCGGTGACACACATTAATTTGGAAATTCTTGCAAAAACCAATTGTTGGATTATAAAATTTATTTTTGAAATTATTTTAAAAATCAATATATATATATAATTTTTTTTTTTTAATGTTACTTTCTTCCACAAAAATTCATAAAATTTTTAAAAATTAAATTTTGTTGGGAAAATTAATTTTAAGTTAAATGCAAGACTTATTAACTTAATGCCATTAAAGAATGTAAATTTTTTTTTTAATAATGTCTTGAAAAGTTTAATACAACTCGTCATATTTTTAACATAACTTATTTTTTGTGTATTTGATTTTTTTTTTGTTTGTTTGGTTATTTCTATGCGTACATTAAAAGGTCATGTGTTTCACGGTTTCTACCCCTTATGAGAATTGTATCACTTGCAATCACCATATCTCACATCTGTTGAGCTGTCATCCTATTTCAAACATGGGGGAAAAGGTCAAAAAGTTCAACTGTGTTTAAAAAATAGTTTTATTCTAAATTCATGCTATAAGTAATGCTTGTGTAAATCAGATTAATTTAATATTAAACTTGCTAATTTTACAAAATTTTAAATTCTAATCAGTATAATTTATTTGAAATACATCAGTATTTTACTTACTGGAAATAGTAAATTTAATCATTTGGCTTTCAATTAAAACTAAAATAAGTTTCAAGAAAACTTTATTTTAAAAAATTCAATTTAAAAGTTAATCAAAAAGGAGTGGAGGTACCTTTTTGGAAAGGTATCAATCCAAATCCCCCCCCCCCCCCAATTCTTACAAGCTGAAATATTTTCTGGCTTCCAAAAAAATAGCTTTAAAAAAAAAAAAAAGTGTAGGAAGAAAAAAAGATGAGTTTTCCATTGTGATTATCAATAATAATCTAAGTTGATCTATTAATTTTTATTTTTACCATTAAAATTGTGCCATTCCTTTGACACAAATGTCGATTAGGAGGGTGGGTTCAAAAGTAGAAGTAAAAACACTCTCGTCTAAAATGGTCTGTCAATGGCAACCTTCAGCAAATCTGGTGTACCTTTGTCCACTGTTTCACATTGTCTAACCAGTTGACCTTTAGCTTGGTTTTAGACAGGCTGACTCCAAAAAATGAAAATCTTGATTTTAAACATCAAAAAGAAATGTCCCGAATGCTGTGATCTAACTTATGGTGCAGGAACAAGAAACCGGAGTCGAGTTCGAATTCCAGTTGAACTTGTTACATTCGCTTACGTGCAAATGCCCTTGGGAAAGGTATTAATCTTTCTCTTCCCTCCAGCTATGGGTTGAATAGCAGAACAGACTGGGTTCTATAGTCTTGGTTGGCAACCTGCTGTGAGAAAAATCTTCCGCCCAGTTAGTCATGTCTTTTTTGAGATCCGATCACCCAGGGGTGTATCACATATGGCACTTGACTGATTAATAGCTTTACAAACGAGTTTGGTAATTAAAAACAGACATGCAGCCAATTTATTAAAAACTGAAATGGAAAGGAGTTTTGTGATATTTTGAAGGGATTAAAGAAAAAAAAAGCAATAGCACAGTATTGTGTGATTATGAGGCTTTGAATTCTTCGCACATTTCTATGGAATCGGATACATTTTAGCACTGATCTCTAGAAATTGGCAAGCACCAAGAAAATACTTATTCCAAATTTCGAGGAATTTTATTTTCAATCTAGGGTGTTTTGTACTGGGCTGTATTTCAGCTACAGTGCCAGGAAGCTTCAAATAAAATTTTATTTGTTATGCAGAAGTTTTGTTAAATAAATTAAACCTCATCCCGTTAAACATGAAGGTAGAAATTTACATTATTTGGACTGTTGACCTCATCTTAGTTGCCAAATTCAAATTTTGGCCATTGTATTTTTACGAGGATGCATTTATATATATAAAAATAATATTAATAATGTATAAAAAGTTGTAGTAAGAGATTCTATTGAGTCCTACTTGTTATTCCCAAAAAAGTTAATTCATGAAGTAGTGTAAAAATTGATAAATTAGGAATAGAACATTTTGGAAGATGCCAGAATGTTTCAGTAAAATCGAGAGTTCTAAAAGTATGCAAATTAGGTTTTAGCCCCTATAAAAATAGGTTTTGGGCAGAGAACAGTCAGTTGTTACCAGGGTCTGCTGTTGTTATCAACTCCAGTTTTATTCAGGATTTATATCCAACCATAAAGATCTAAGAAGCTGTCGTCCAACAAAAACCTGAAAGAGAACCTCATGGAACTATCTGGGTAAATACATATTTTTGCCTCTTTCATTGATGAAGTCAATTTTTCTTTATATACGCATTTGAGGATTTCCAAAAGGTATAGCACTTAACTTCCCCGCCAACTTAACTGGGTAAGATATTTGACACCTTTCCTCCCCTCGTAACACTTCGCCGGACAGTAGTAAACTCTGTCTCTTGATTTGAATGCCAAAACTGTAATGTATATTTGTAAATATTTTTATCTAATGTTTTGTGAATTAAATATTTGTCTGTATTTTAACTCTGAGTTTTCTCAAGCATTTATATTTTCCTTATGTTACAATTAACCCGTAACATAAATGGGGGCTTATCTGGGATTAAACGTAATAGTATGCTCTAGCCTTCTTTAGGTGATTGTCATCAAGGCCAGTGCATAAGTGTTTATTGGCTCCAATGACTAGACCCAAAAAGTTAAATGCCTGGCTACACAAAAAACGTAAATGGAGATGTCTGGAAGTGGCATAACTTGTTAAACAAGAACAATCTACCTAGTGATTGAAATAGTATTCAGTTCAAAATTCCAATCTCCCCTGAAGAAGGTTGGCATGTATAACAGCTGAAACATTGTAAATATGGTAATCAAGATGAGGACAAGTCAGAATAATGTAAATAATTACAATACCTCATCTCGGAAATAAAAACAGGTGTTGAAGGTAAAAGTTGACCAAACTGTTTTGTGTAACTCGAATATTGCACTTTGTGTGGCATTGTGGAAACTACTCTGAACCCTGTTGTCAAGCAAATACAAAATTTTTTTAAACATTTTGTGACTATCCCCACCCCCCCACACACACTTAATGGTTTGTATTTCACTCTGTTCATGTTGTCCTGTTTGATGAAATAATTTACTTTTTTGTTTTTTTATATTTACTGTTGTGAATTCCTTGCATGTTTATATTATGTCACATGCATCTCGGTTCGATCCCTTAGTACTTGTGTCCATCCTTTGAGGTTTGAAAAGAAATCACTTGACCAGCAATCGAGAGCGAGGGAAAATTTACTCAACCGACTCTAGTCACCTTATGTGAATTGCTGGCGGAAAACAAATGAAATTTAATTAAAATTTTGAACGTGTTAGAAAGGATTCAAAAAATTTAAAAAAACGAAATTTGATCTTTCCTCTTAATATCGGCATAATCATTTTGATGATAAAACTTAAGTTTGAGCACTTTTTTTTTTTTTTTTTTTCAGTTGAGTGGAGGTACTTAAATTCAGTTTCTTTCTTCTGTTTGACAACAGCCTCCATCTCATAGATGATAAAAAAAAAAACAAATCTGATGTTCTCAGTTTTTTATAAAAAAAATGACTTGTGTAATTTGTTTTTTGGTGTGTGGTTGAAAGTATGTGTATCTTTTTTTTTTTTTTTTTTCTTTTTTTAAATGTTCATTTTTACTTTTCGTAAGAGGGGAGGAAATACAGATGTTGAGTCAAGGATAATATTTTTCAAAATGAGTTTCTAAAAATCCGTGAGCATCTTTAATCTGGGTGACACACATTTTGGATTCACTCTGGAAGTGTTAAATGAATGTTTACACTGACCGGGATGATAAAAGCAAGACATGAGCTTGTCAATTTAAATTCCATTTGTCAGATCTTGCTTTGATGATTGTGGGATGTCATTGTCTTTTGTTTAACCACACATTTCAACGTAAATCAGGCACCATGCATAAGACCGAAGCATTCAATATTGTCATTGTAGGTCATTCTAAATAATTTGTGAATTTTCGATGGCATACTTTTGGCTTGTAAAGGAATCATTTGCTTTTTCTATATTTGAAGGGACATGTTTCATTAGGAGATTTTTAATTGACCGGGCGAGTAAAGCAGTAAACTTTAATTGCCCAATTAAGTTTTTAATTGACTGGGTCAGATCTCAAATGCTCTTGTGTCAAATGTTTAGTTTGATGGATGACTGATAAAATACGTATACAAGGTGAAAATAGTTTTTGAAATTGCATACAGGGCACAAAAAAAATCTTAATCTTCAATTCTGTTAAGTTTCATATTCCTTTATTCTCACATTCCACTTTGGAAGTTTGGGCTCTCTGTTAGTCATTTGCACTCAAATAATCAGGTGAAAAAAAAAAAGTGAATTTTGTTTGTCCATAAACAAATTAAGCACACCTGTGCATTGTGGTGCAGTGGATATCGACTCGGAACGACAAATCAGGGAGCCGAGTTCAAATTCTTGTTGAATTCTTTGTATTCACTTATGTGCAAATACCCTTGAGAAAATTAATCCATCTCTTCTCTCCAGTTATGGGTTAAATAACAGGACAGATTGGGTTCTCTAGCCCTGGTCGGCAACCAGTCTACCACAGAAAGCAATGCAACCTACTGCAGGATAATCTTTTGCTCAGTCAGTCATGTCTCTTTGAAGACATGATCGCCCAAGCATGTATCACGTATGGCACTTCTCTCCAACTCTCCCTCTATGTACATCCTAAGTCATCTCTCACCCTCCTTCTGACATTTCCTATACCCAATCGCTCTGTGTAACCCCCTGCGCTATAGTAGCAGTGGAATGCCTTGCTTGGGGTGACACGATTAAAAAAACAAAAACAAAAAAAAAAGAGTAGATAAGTTTGATTGTCTGGTTCCCACCTCTCCCCGGTCTTTTGAACAAAAGTAGAGTATTTTATTTCTTGTTTAGGATTGGGTTTCCAGATCCTTCTAAAAAGTCTACCTCAACTCTATGCTTTTAACGTCTTCACCTAAATATCTGCTTATTTATCATTTATTTACATTTTTTTCCTTAATAGAAGTAGATAGGCTTGTATATCGTCAAATTCATACTCCTCTCTGCCCTTTCAAACAGGAATAAAAATTTATCCCTTGTTCTGTAGCATTCAGAAGAGAAGTGCAGAAAGTGTGATGGCCCTAATGTCATCAGATCAAAGAGTGAAATAAAAATTTTGTTTGAATAAATTTTTTCAAGTTTCATCTGTTTTTACATATATGAAACGTCTTTCTCCTTGTAGTAAGGAGAAAGTTGAACATTTATTAAATTGGCCTTGTGTCAAACATAACCAAATTACCTACAACTTACGGATTATCTGAAGGTTGAAGGCTGGAAGAATAAAAGTATTTTGTATGTTAAAGTAGATATTTATTAACAGAATAGCATCAATGTGTTGATGTTCAATGAAAAAGTGTTGTAAGGAGTTAAGTGAATCCAGAGTTCTAGTTCTAAGTAGCAGAATGCGTTTATGCAGAATTAACAGGGTTACTAATAAAGTCTGTTTTTTTTTGTTTTTTTTTTTTCGTTAATTTTTTTTATGGCTGGTGAGAAAGTGAAAAGGAAGGTGAAGCAATAAAGAAAAATTGTATTTAATTTTAAGAAGTCAAAGTATCTTGTCGTCTTTGTTAACGGTGAGGATGAAGAAGAAATAAAGAAAAATAGCACTTGAGAAGGAGAACGAATGTGTCGGAATGCTATGTCGAGGTCTGCAGTGGCGTGTGGTTTCTTTAGTCGCATCTTGGTGATGTCTGATCTTGCTTCCATCTCTCAGATTTTACTTTTTTTTTTCTTTTTTTTTTGTACTGGCTTGTGAATTTCTCTCAAGTTTTGTAAATTGCTTCCTTTCATTGGTTAGAAAATTAATCTAACATCAGATCACAATTTGGCTTCGGGTTTTTTTTTTTTTTTTTTTTTGCTTTCTTTCAGTACTACAAGGCCAATTGTTTTTCCTATTGGTCAAAATTAAGATTTCACACTGGATTGCGAAATTTGTAAAAAGTAAAGAGAATAGAGTAACTGTTAATTTCATATTCACCACACTTTCTCACTTTTCTCCATACTAGTCCTCACACTTTGAGTTTTAGAGGTATGCAGTCAAGGGCTTCACTCCAGGCATCATCATGTCACTGCTTTTGTTTTCTGCTTTAGGATCGTTTTTCCGCTTGAAGTGTTTTCCTTCTCTTTCACTTCCCATGGGTCCCTTATGTCTTGGCTTTTACTCTAACTTGAGCGTCTCTTGTGCCTTGTATGAGGGTGAACATCTTTGTAAGGTTCATACAAATCAAGGAGAGATGTCTTTTAATGATCTATTATTAGTTTGATCCTTATGTTTCCTCGATTATCCAGAGACATTAGGACATGGGTTGAAAAAATGTTACGATAATTAAAAAAAAAATCCAGATCATTGAACTTACTTTAATGTGGGTATGCTCGGTAGGCAAATGGATTACGGCTCTGATTGAGGAATTCAAGAGCTGAGTTTAAATATCAGTTGAGTTCATGACATTCGCTTATGTGCTAATATCCCCCTGGGAATGGTATGACTCTAAATTTTCTTCCCTCAGCTATGGGTAAATAGAACAGACTGAATTCTATAGCCTTGGTTGGCAACCAGTCTAGAAGAAAATTTGAAACTTGTTTGTAGCCTGGACTAAGCATATACTATCCAGCTAAGAAAAAGATTGTTTGCAATGACTTGATGATCCTAACTATGGGCAACTCTTTTTAGGCAGGATGGGGGAGATGAAGAACTAAAGTATTTTTTATTTTTGTTTATTTTAAAGAAACTTACCGTTGATATCAAATATTTTAAAAATCTTTGTTCAAGGTTCTGTTCATTTTATCTTTTTAAAGAAAAAAATGAATGCGTCAATTTTTTTGGCCTCGTGTTCTTCTGTCATTAATACCCAAATCTAGATTAAAAGGCAGAGCTATTTGTAAGGGTAGCTTCTGGTTTGGATGTACATTTGTCAAACCTGATTATTTGATTCAGGGTTTTTGAGATTGGGCAATATCATTATCAGCATTTAATTTCTTCTCAAAAGATGACCCAGCCTCCACTTAATTTCTTTAATTTTTTTCTTTAAAAGAAATTTTGTTTGCCAAATTTGAGGTTATTTCAATTAATAAGTGTAAAATTACAAAGTATAACTGAGCCAATGAAACATGTTGAAAAGTACAACACATTAAGAGCACCTTCCCACCCCCTGCAAGACAAGAAATGTTAGCATCAATGTTTAATTCATGTTGAGATAATCAGTGTAATAAAGTTTGGCCCTTGTTCTGTCATCCATTGGTAAGAAGTTCCACTCAAGCAGCTTCATGGGAACCACTGCTAGGTGGAACTGACTCCCAAGAGAATGCTTTCTTGATCTGCAGTCTTGATCTGTTCAAGTATAGGGTTAGCATTTATCTTCCTCAAATATCTGCATAAACTGTGCCTCTCATTCTGTATGCCTCTACCTTAAGTTGTGCCCAGGCCTTTTACAGATCAGCCATCCTACGTACATTGTAGTGTCACCTCCTCCATTCTCGTTATATTCTATTGGTGAGATGTAAGTTCCACTTCAGCAGCTGTTTCCCATGAGCCACTGCTTTGGAACTAGCTCTGAAGAGAATAATTTCCTGGTCACTACGTGTTCAAGTCTTGGGTTAATCCTCCGCTCCACATATTTGTATAAACTGTGCTTTTTACTCTGTAACCCTTTCTAATGTGACTCCCGGGTTTTGTAACAGCTTTTTTTTTTTCTTTTACTTCTTTTAAGTGCAGTCTTATCGGTTATTACAAAGTTTTCGATTATCAAAAAAATTTTGAAAAAATTCAATATTTAAACAATTTTAGGGGGTGTTCAGTTTCTCATACAACGTTATAGTAAACCGATCCTCCATTTTGGAACCACTCGTGTTGGGGTTCATCTTCCTGGGAAACTCCAAGAATGGCTTTCTTCTAAAATTTTGCAAGGGATTCAGTTGTTGAATATGCGCAAGCAAAAAAGTTAATTGCACAGGATCGATTTATTGTAAGGTTGTATGAAAAACTGAGTCTCCCTCTCTAAAATTGTTTAAATGTTGAAATTTTTACAAATTTCTTTGTTAATCAGAAAGTTTAGGGTTAAATGGTTAAGATTGCACTGAAAAAAGTAAAAAAAAAAAATTGATAATCAACAAATTTACAGGTGGTGGTAATGTCGTACTGGCAAGTGGTTCCAAAATGGAGGATCGATTTACTATTCAGTTGTATGAAAAACTGAGCCCCCCCCCCCTCTAAAACTGAAATATTGAAATTTTTTCCAAATTTTTTGGCCAGTCGGAAAGTGTAGGATGTAATCAATAAGAGTGCACTGAAAAAAGTAAAAAGAAAAAAATTGGAAAACAAATTTAAAGGTGGTGGTAGTCTCCTTTAGGTTCACCGAAATTTCTTTTGCAGTGAGTGAGGCTAAAGCCTAAAATATTTTTTATTTTATTTTTTTGTAGTTCTCAGATTTAAGGTTGGTAACGACTGTACTTATTTCCTTTTTTTTTTTTTTTTTTTACACTATTTCCTTTCTCCAAGAAAGAAAATTAAATAAAACAAAAAAACAAACTTGTTCTGTGAACAGACAATAGCTAGATTGTGTGTAACATGGATACAGAATCTGAATTGTCCCCCCCCCCCCCCCACCTCATCCATTGGAATGTGAAATGCCAATCTGAATTTGGTCCAAATATTACCAGACACTCAGAATTTGGCAATGACAGTTTTTTCTGATTGTTTTTGAAAGGCTCTATTGAGTTCTAATAAATAACATCTTTTGGTTTAGCTTCGTCTAAATTACAAATGGTGATCTCTGGCAAAAAAAGTTTTTTTTGCATTCTTGTTACTTTTGAGATAGCACACTTGGTATACATCTATATATATATATATATATATAATCTTTCTATTTGTGTAACAATTTGTAATAGCTGCTATAAGTCGGAAAGGTAGCATGTGAAGAATTTTATCCAGAAGCCATTTCATTTACTACAAAAGAGCGCTTTATTTTTTCCGTCTGTTACCTACTGTTGCTATCTTGATCTATTGACCTACTAATTTCAAATGCCAAGGGTCAATTGCCAATGAGTTTATCACTTGAACTTGTTAATGTAATCCCTACTTAGAATGTATACAACTTCAATAATGCATGCATTCTTTGAGATATATATATATATATTTATATTTAATGGTTTGTTGTAATTCTTTCAAGTATCCAGCACTTAAGTTGTTAACAAGTTAAACTTAGGAGGTTTTATTTTTAATACATCATTTAGGTGTGTAGCAAGGTTCAAGATTGTCATCTCATTAGTTAGACAGTCTTTTTTTTTTTCTTTTTTTGTTTTCTTTTTTTTCCATGCTGGGTCAATACAAAATTAAAATTCTATTTATTTTTAGAGCAACTAATTTCTTAAAAATAATTTGACTTCTCCCAAATAGACTTTTTTTAAATGGACCAGGCACACACGTGTACATGCATTTAATTTTAAACTGGCGAATGAAAACCAGATTAGAAATGAAAGTTGAAAGATTTTAATTTAGATACTAATGTTATTTTTCTCTAAATATGAACAAACATTAGGATTGTGAAAATTGCTAAAAGCACGAGTCCTTGAAGAATTTAAATAAATTTTTATTTTGTCAAACACCATTTACTGAAAATTTGTTCTGAATTGTAAAATAAAAATGGCAAAACGAACGTTATTCAATAAGTGCTTTTCATTGCTTTTATAACATATTGAGGACACTATTTTCTTTACTTTTTTAAAAATTTTATTACAATGGATAAAGAAACTTTAGAATTTTTTTTTACTTTAGAAAAATCTGTTTTAAATCTTGAGAATCTATATTTAGCCTTTTTAGATATTAAAACTAATCAGGAATGGAAAAATATTGAAAGAATTAAAAATTTTGTATGTTTATAAACGTGCCGATTTTTGTAAGTACAGGCATCTATACACATTATCAGAAGCTATGGTGAATTTAAAGCCAAAATTTCTAAGATTGAATAGAACATCATATTATAGAGTATATTTTTCTGAATTAAGATTGCTGAGTACTTAAAACTAAACAAAAATGGGGCTCATAGCATTTTCTTCAATATTTTCTGTCCTGTTGCTTGGGGTTTCAGAATATGCTGACTGTACCTCTGTAAAGGGGCGTGCACCCCCCCCCCCCGCCAAATGAGGCATCCTGGGGCCTCTGATTGAAAGCTTTTTGAGGAGCATTGAATGACCTTTTAATTGCTGTTGTTCCCTGGTCCACCCTGACAAGGGATGGTAGAACCTGTTCTTGTCCCAGCTACATGAAAATAGTTAACCAACAAACTGTGGTAAAAACTCCATGAAAGTATAAAAACTCTATAATCGCCATAATATCAGTAATATATTTGACTCTTAACAAAAATTCTCTTTACAAAAATGTCAATGAAACCTGATCTACAATCTGATTTTTTTTTTTTTTTAAGAATATTCTTTTCTATCTTCCAAATCTTATTAAATAACTCATTGAGGCTGTCAAAAAAAAAATATATATATATATCTTGGACAATGAAAGATGTATAGTGTCATTGCCATACAAGCAAAATCGGATGAGTGACTAATGCCAGCAATATGTGGTGCCAGTATGTGAGGGACGCATGGTGAATGTGTTGTATAAGAATGAGTTATTTTTCTTAAGTTTTTTTGTAATATTAGGATGCATTTTCCAAGCCGCATTGTCGTGTAAGCCAGAAAATGCAGTAAATTAAAAATACAGAACTTTAAAAATATTTAGTCTTGACTTGAAGCAGGTAATTGCAAATGAAAATTGTTGAAATATTCTATTGATTGTGAATCATTGGAATGTACTGATTTTCTTTTTATAGAAAATTAATGCATAGAGCACAATTGGTCAAAGCAAAATACAGTAAGAGTTACTCTGTTCATGAAAATGACTTATCTAAGATAGGTATCAAATTTCTGTGGGTGTACCTAATTTTTTAAATTAATTTTTAAAAATGAAAATATTTATTTTCAAGTTTTTTTAGTTTTAATTCCAAGCTAATAATTTAAACAGAATATTTTCAACAAGCTACATACTTAGATCTATTTAAAAAAAAAAATTTATTTAATTTGACTAGAAGGTGTCTTCATTTCAAAATTACTAATGTCGCAGATTTTAGCACATTTTTAAGCCATCAGTCGTTACAGTGTCGTTCTCTTTATTAAAAGTCTTTCAAAATAAGATATGCTTTTCTGAAACTTTACTTGAAGAATATTAGCTGATTTTAAAGTTTAATCTGATTTGAAATAAATATTACTTTTAAGTTTAAAATATCATAGAAATGCATTTTTTTTTTTTTTTTTTACACTGTGGTAGGTGTTTATTTAAGGTGTCGACAGCCTGACTGACAGATGGAACTTTAAATTTTGTTTAAAATATAAAATTTACTTGATAAATTTGTAAAAAAAAAAATTTTTACCGAGATTTTCTGGAAAAAAAACTTCTGAAATAATTTTGTTGAACTGTGAATAAGTAGTGAAAGTTTTAGTAAAATCTTACAATTTCATTTTTTTTTTTTTTTTTTTTTTTTTTTTTTTAAAGAATTCCTAAATCAATTTTTTTCACAGCAAAAAAAAGATGTTCAGATTTCCCCTAATTTTTTCTCTCTCCACTAATGTGAGAAAAAAGATTCTTAATGAAAATTTCAAATATTCTAAAAAGGATCAATAAATATAATTTAATGATAAAAAATTCATTGTCTTTCTTAATAACAATAAAGATTTTAATGATAAAGCCTTAAGTTTGGAGCATTCCTTCATCAAGGAATGCATTTTTAAGTGGATCTGTGGTGTTAGCAAATCTAAAAGGGATTTAGTCATAATCATCATCATTCGTTACACACATTGGTGTGTAGGGCAGCAACAAATCTTCTCCACCTCTGCCTATCTTGGGCCAGACTAGTCAATGAACCCCAAGTGTACTGCATGGCTTTCATCTCATTCTCCACCATACTTCTCCATGTCATCCGTGGTCTTCCCCTTTTTCTTTTGCCATCTGGGGTTCAGTGCTGTGCTGTTCCTGTGATTGACTGTGGATCTTTCCGGAGCACATGCCCAATCCATCCTCACCGCCGCCTTGTAATTATGGTGCCCATGTTCTCTTGCTCAACAGGTCTTCATTGGAGATCTTCTCTGGCCAAAATATTATCAGTATTTGTCGGAGGCATATGGTGTGATAGGATCGAAGTTTGGTGAGATCTGCCTTAGTCGTTCTCCAGCACTCATATCCGTAGAGGAGACTAGATACAACACAGCTCTGGTGTAGCTTGGTGTTGGTGCTGTAATCAACACAGTACAGCCCCAGCACCAAGTGGTTTGACTTTTTTTTTTTCTTTTTTTTTTCTTAGTCATGTTTAGATAAAAATGAAGTAATTTTCATAATTTGTTTTTGAATTCATTTGTATAACTATTTCAGCATTTTTTCACTTTGTTACATTCTGAACAACTTGAATAAAAAAAACAATCGAAAAATTAAATGGATCAGAATATTTATTTCTTAAATATTTACTCATGTTTATATGACGAATAACTTTAATGACAGCTTGAAAAAAAAAAAACTGGGAAAGAAGTGGAGAGAATAAGATTAAGCTAAGAACAGATACTACACTTTGATCTCTGTCACAAGATCGATTTTTAATGTGGAGACTGAAGCGTGTACATTCAGGCCGCTGGTCAAAATTTATCCAGCCTCTTCATACATGATGACAGGGTACTAAGCTTGTTTTAGCTGGTCATGTTTCTTAGACAGAAGTGATTGTCTTGTCACCCCATGCTGGTAGATCAATGCACAATATCAGTCAAAAAATAGCCTAGCCCCCTTTGCAAATTGTCCGCCGTGCTGGCATCTGTATTACCATTGATACTCCCACTCGTCAAAAAACTTGCTTGCCTAAAATGTCTTTCTACCAGTAAACTACTGAGAGAAATATCAATTCTTGCGCTAAGCGTTAATACAATTAACATATCATCCACATACAAGCCTGTTTCGCTATATCACAGCTCATCAGTGTGGCTAGACACATCCACTTGCTTCTGGCCGTGAAAGAAACTCTATTGAATTGGTATCACTCGAAGTCACTTCACTACCATATATCTTTTTTTTTTTTTTTTTTTGTTTTAAATCATATCATCCCGAGCAAGGCAGTAACGCCACTGATATGCAGGGGGCTATGTAAGAGTGAAAAGATTGGAAAAGAGAAAGCTGGAAACCACGTCCTAAACAGGGAACAAGGGATGAGCCTCTTCACCCGTTCAATAGACGTGGGTGGAGTGTGAACCGGGCGATAGTTTAGTCTATCTACTTCAATTTAAAAAAAAGAAAAGAGTAAAAGATTGGAAGAGATAATAATTTAATCATTTCAGAAAAAAATTCATAAATGATTGATTTGCAGGTGTTTACTTATGAACAATTATCCCAAGCTAAAATTTTATTTTCAATATATCTTAAAAAAAAAAAAAAAGAACCCCCAAAAAAACTTAACATGGACGGATAACAGCCTTTGCTCCATTCCACACATTTCTCGGGGGTCCGGCCATTAGATCCAACAGATTTTCAAGTTGAGACCAAGTGCTAACAAGCCACCATCAATAACATTGTGAATTTTGACCTCGGAGAGAGGCTCCACTGATTCTGACTCAACTGAACCTGATACAACTGAACGGGGTCATATTAGTAGCAGGATCAACAAACAAAAAAACATGGCTGATTAAAGTATTGAAGCAAAGACCAGATTTGTCTCACAGTCAAGTCTTTATATACACACAGTATTAGCATTAAGGACAGAGAGAGCGAGAGGAATCGGCTCCCAAAGTGGTTTTACTCTATTGTTCACTTGACTACTTCCGCGACTAACTGTGGCTTCATGCTCTCCATGTGCTGATGTGTGCCTACTCTTGACACGTTGTCTTCTGGGCTTTCACTTGCTTCCAGGGACTTCTGTCTCAGGTCTCCAGCCACTTCAGGTATTCTCAGGGCTTTCGAAATCAATTCACCCAACTTCTTGCTGCTTTTGGAAATGCTTTCCCTCAGTTTTTACTTTTAAGCCATGGCACATCTACTCTCGTCTGGTCTCCTTTGTCTTCTCTTCTTCCACATGTGTGCTCTTTTCCTTGTGTCTTCTCTCTCTGGTCCTCCCTTCGTTTCCACTTTCTGTGTTCTGTTTGCTTGAATGTCTTGAGTTTTTCTTTTTCAGCTCTCATTTTCTCTGCTCTCCTTGGTCTCTACTTCAACCCATGGCACATCTATCCTGTTATATAGTTGGGTAGTTGTCCCCTCGTTCTTTCCCTCCCCCATACACTTGTATAGGGGCGGAGTTCAACAGGACAGCCAATTGCCACTTGTTATCATCTGGGACCTTCAACTCTTCCTTTTCTCTGGCTAGCTCTTCCCCGACAAGCAGAACCTTGGGGGTGGGGGGGGGTTCAGTTGGCAAGAAACACAAAAAAAAAAAGTACTGTACACGCCATTAATTTCTTTGACAATAGTCATTTGGTCATGTGGGACTATTAGACACCACTGGATTTGTTCTTGCCATTGGCCTCGCAACAAGAAATTCCAAGTTTTGTTCTGCGGTCACTTAAAAAAAAAATATAAAAAGATCATGTCTTTTCTCTCGTTCCCTGCTGTGACTTTTCATTTCTTATCTAGTCCTTAATCAACGTATTTTTCAAATCTTAATTCATGATCATTTTAATTCATTAATTCCCCCAAGCCAATTATAGCCTCATTTGGTCTCTAAATTAGCTCTGCATCTCCTCAGTTTTTAACCTTATCAAATTAGCTATTGTCCTAATTCTGCTGAACACTCTCTTTGTCACAGATATAGAGCTTAATAAAACAAAAACTGGCACCAAATTTAGCAATGAAGCTATGATCATTCAAAGTCAGAAATTTTGTGTCCTGTGTGCTACTGGACCAGAAGCCAGTATTAACATGTTTATAACTAAAGATGTAGGCTTCAAGCAAGTGAAAAATCTTTTAAAAATGTAATTTCATTTAGGTAATCTTGAAGTAAAAAAGATAATACTAATGGAATCAATAATTATTGGATTCGACCAGCCTAAACTTCAGTGAAAAATGAAATAGCTGTTACTGTTTGTACAAATTTTATTTCATAACTTTAAGGATTTCAATTTTTTTTTCTGTATTTTATAGCAAAGACGATGAAGCTAATTTGCCATAAAAAAAGCATCTTTAATTTTGGGGTGAGGAATTCAAAACTGCATTTTCTCTGTAATATGAATGTTTTTGTCATAAATGTATCTAATTTAAGCAATTTTTTTAAAAAATTGCTATTTAATTTGTTACAAAGGACAGTAATGATTTGGGGATAAAATATTGATCAGAATCTGATGAAATAAAGAGCAGGAAACGTTGATCAGTTCATCCTGTTTCACCTTTTATCAAAGCTTTGTTGGATCGAGATGTGGAGAAAAAGATTCTGGTATTTTTATTTTTGTGATGTTTGATTTTCATTGTTTAGTCATGTACAGTCGATTCTTTTAAATCAATGCGGGTATAATTTGTGGTGTTCTCAACTCAGTAATAATGATCAAAAAATTTAGAATTTCCTTCATGAAATGATTGAAAACTGGAAAGTCAAGATCAAATCATGTCTTAAGCCTACCAAATTGATGAGCATTTTGTTTTTCCACAAGATGGGACTAAATTTACGTGTAGAGGCACAATTTTGAAAAATGCCGCTATGAAATTGTCAGCTTTGAAAATGTAGAAAACAAAAATATGCTGTCATTGTTGAAATGGTGTCAATTTAGAGTTATGGAATAACAGCAAATCACAAATGCGGAAAGAATTATATTTATAAAGATGAGTTTTAATTTTGTTTACATTTAATTTTATCAAAATGGCTTCGAAAATGAGATATCGGCAGTTAAAATAGGAAATTTTATGACTTTGATACATTTTTTTTTTTTTTTTGTAGTGTAAAAAACTAGAGCAGTTTGAGATATCTGAATGCCATTTTAAATCAATCTATAGGCCATCAACCACTCTCTGGGTTCATTCTCATCAATGCTTCTGTGACTTGTCTTTTATATAGGTAGTGGTGTTGACCCCTACTCAAACTTTATCCTCTGGTAAGGTGGTCTGAATGTGGACCACTTTTGACCTGTCCAACTTGGGTGGCCTCCACCAGCAACTTAGCCCCCACTGACAGCTCTAGATCACGGGTACTCAAGCTGTTGCACCACAACAAGGGGTGGACAGTGTGATGGTTCAACAATAAAGAGATTATCCTTTTTAATGATGCATTTTAAAACTGAAAGTTTTTATTCATTGTATTTTTCTTGAACTGTCAACTTGAATGACTTTTGACCCAAAACATTTTTATGCATTTTTTTTCTTTTTAAAAAAAAAAAAAAAAAATTTCTAAGATTTAAATTAGTACAAGTCAGAAAATCTTAGTATAATCCATTACTGATTCAATAAAGGATAACTGGAAGGGAAAAAAATTATAAAAAATAAAGACATTTAAAGAGGGAAGTAAATTGCTTTTTGAAACCTTCCCAAAAAATAACGGGTCCTGTATATGACAATAAACTGCATCCAGCAGCAGGGCCTCTGATTGGGAGGTTGTGAAGAGCACGGAACAACCTTAAGTGCTGTTGTTCCCAGGTCCGCCCTAACCCGGAGTGGTAGCACATTTTAGGGTCCCAGCTATGGGTAAATAGTTTGACCTTCAAACTGACGTCAAAACTCTATGAAAGTATAAAAATAGACTTTTATATAAAAATATACGTTTTTGAAATAAAAATATTACCAGCAATACATTTTTGAAGGAAAAAGATTACCATAAAACATTTTTGAAGACAAATAAAAAAAAATAAAAAAAATTTTCAACAAAATTTGACAAAATCAACCTTCTCATTATTAAAATTAAATTGAACATTAAAAAAAAATATCTTATAGCCCTACCTTTTTGGCATGAAACAACCCACAGAGGTGTTGATATGCCATTAAACAAAACTCAAACTCGATTAAGGTTGATATGCCATAAAAATCCAAGCAATCAACCTACTGTTGAATAGTACTACATTGGGTCATTAATCACTGCAAGTAAATCTGGTAGCGAGAAATAATTACATCAATTGGCTATGCAAATGAGTTAATTATTTATATTAAATAAACTCTATCATGTCAGATAGGTGCATTTGAAACCATTTACTTAAGTAAATGAGCTGTGGTTTAAGGATGTTATCCTTAAATTATGTTTACAAATTATATATATTTAATATAAACTGGATTTGGCATTAAATAACCCATAGTTGTTGATATGCCATAAAACCCCACCAAACCAAAAAATGACTTATTTTTAGCGTAATGAAATTTAACATACAAATAAAATAAACCTTAAGACTTCAAACACTCAAATTTGAAAAGATTTTCTGTCCAAATGAAGTTAAAAATGTTTACTTACATATATTTTTTTTTTTTTTATAATCATATCGCCCCGAGCAAGGCATTTTACTGCCACTGTTTTGCAGGGGGTTACATAAGAGGAAAGTTATGAGAAAGTCACAGGTTATAGGGGGTGTCAGAAAGTGGATAAGAGAAGGATGAGAATACTGATGAGTCGAGTGGACGGAGAAAGGAGCATAAGAGAGAGGATGTAGGTTGGTGACTTTACATTTAAATTCTTGGAGATTGTAGCTGTCGGGGAAGCAAGTAAACAGAAAGGAATTCCGCAGACGGGAAGTGCAAGAAAAGCTGCTGCTGGAGTAGAATTTGCGTTTACATCTTATTGATTTCACAGTAAAAGGGTGGATCTTGTTGCTAATCTTTTGGCTCGAGTAAATTCATATATAGGGGGCACCAGTGAGTTAAGTTCATCGGAGCAGAAGCCGTGAAAGTATTTGTAGAAGTATTTGTAATTATAAAATTAATAATAGTTAAAAAAAAAAAAAATACATTTTTCTAATGTTAGAAAAATCAGCAATACTCTTTAGACAAAGATAAACAAAAAATCAAACAATTCAACTGTAAATTATGAAAGTTAAATCCTCATTCATAAAAACAAAACAAAAAAAAAACTTACTAAATCTCTGTATATAAAAGGTAATCTGTGAGTCTGTGTGTGACTGTTCCCTATGCACGCCTACATTTTTTAAGCCACGCCATTCAAACTTTCTAGGGACACATATCTACAGGGAAGCCAGGTCGACACATACTTTTTGAGTTTAAGTTCAGCAATTTTCCCTTTCGCACTTTTTGGCCAATGGAGCCGATTATTTACATTTGCTCTGTAAAACATCTAAGATGGTTGCTAAATTACGTCACAGAAATCAAATCACATGTGTCAAACGTGACTAAAATATCTTTATTAAATAAAAAAAAAATGAGCCTTTTATTCTGACGTTTTTTAAAAATTCATTTGGTCAACAAAAAAATGTGAATATTTTTCCCCCGTAATTTTGTAAGAAAAGAAATATTAGTGTTTTTTCAAACAAAATATGTAAATAAAAAAAAAAATGGCGGGGTGCATCTTCTCTTACTACTAAAATGTTCCGAATTGCATGGGCAATGCTACTGGGGCTACGATGCTAGAATGAAATAAATTACAATTATTCATACCAATGTATAAACATATAAGTAATTTAACAAATACAAGGAATTGAATGTTAATCATAATTCTTAAACTTGTGACATATTTATTTTTAAAAATAACTGTCAAATAATCAATGGATACCAAGAATTATCTTAAAAAATAAACAAGTATTTATATTAAATAAAAATTAGATTATAAATGCATAATAATATAACAAACATTTAACAACAAAAAATATTTAGGTCGATAATTAATAAAAAAAATCAAAACTTGACTTTCAAAATACATCTGTATATTATTCAAATATTTATTTATTGAACTAAAAATATATATACTGCTAGTGTTATCTACAACTAATATCATAGTCTTTAAGGAATATTATAGGTAAAAAAAACAAACTAGTTGATTAGTTTATTAAACAATAAGGTTCAGTAAAAGAGAAACAAATAATTAATAAGAATGTTTATATTTAGGTTAAGATAATGCAAACTTCATAGTTAAAAAATGAAAGTTTCAGGAGCTTCAGGGAGGGGGGAATCATTCCTGTCATGATTCTGCTTCTCATTCTTTTTACTCCTCAGTGTGACGATAAACTACATTCAGCAGCAAGGCCTCTGATTGGGAAATTAGAACAGCCTCTTAATTGCTGCTGTTCCCAGGTCCACTCTGACCTGGGTTGGTAGCACCTGTTAGGGTCCCAGGGGCAAATAGTTAATCCCTCGAACCTGAGTCATTTAAGAGGAAAAAAAAAGAAATCTAGGCTGGGTAAGAGTTTTTTTTTTTTTTTTTTTTTTTATCTTGGGATAGCAACTTAAGAGAAGGAAATCTCTCAAATAAAATTTTTTTATACCTACTCTGTGTAGAAAAGAGTACGCTGAACTCTCTAACCTTGGTATGTAATCTTCTTAGATATGATGACTTGATAAAAACACTGAGTTTCCAGTCTCCAAAACTGGTTGGTGTTAGTAAGGGCATACAGTTGTAAGACTTGCTCCAATATTTCATGAGGGTTCAATTACATATGACAGCTAGACCCTGTAAAACATGGACCCAGCTTATCAAAGATGATTTAAGGAAGTTGAGATTACAGCCAGACCTTACAAAAAATTAGGGGGCCTGGGGAAGAAAGAACATCTAGAAAACCCTATCCAACCCATGCTGGCATGGAAACAGATGTTAAACAATGATGATGATAATGATTTGGATCTTCTCTGCAGACAAAGATCTTCAGATTTAAACACCTACTTTTCAATTTGAAATGTGAAAATTCTGTTTAAATTTTCTTAAGCACAAATAATTCAGATGAAAATCAGATCACAAATACCTGCTTGGCTTGATTAATACGAGCTTACCATTGAAGTTGAAAGGATAATGCTTTGTAGACGATATTCAAGTAGTGCCCCACCCAAATGGAAAAAAAAAAACTGTCCTAAGTTTGATGTTATACACTTAGGTTGGGTAAGATTCTTTAGCTTTGAATAGCAACTCCAACTCATCTAAGAGAAGGAAATCTCAGAAATAAAAACCTTTACACCTACTCTGTTTAGAAAAGGGTAGACTGAACTATCTAACCTTGGTAGGTAATCTTCCTAGACATGGTGTCTTGATAAAAACACTGAGTTTCCAGTCTCCAAAACTGGTTGGTGTTAGTAAGAACATAGAGCTTTAAAACTCATTCCAATGTCATGATGGTTCAATTATGAAGCCATCAAGACTGTCCTACCCATGCTAGCATAGATTATGATGGTGATTTCTTAAACAACATTGAACAAATTTTATAATTTTGAATGGTCATAACTTTGTAATTTAGTTACTGAGAACATTTTTAAAAAATACCTATGAGAAACTGTTGTAGAGATTTAAATAGTATTACACTAATTTTGTGCACATTGATGTGCGTTGTGGTGCAGTGGATATCGACTCGAAATGATAAGTCTGGGTGCCGAGTTCAAATTCCAGTTGCATTCCTTGCATTCACTTATGCACAAATACCCTTGGGAAAGGTATTAATCCGTCTCTTCCCTCCATTTATGGGTTAAATAATAGGACAGATTGGATTCTATAGCCTTGGCTGGCAACCTACAGCGGGATATTCTTCTGCCCAGTCAGTCATGTCTCTTTCGAGACATAATCGCCCAAAGCATGTATCACGTATGACACTTAACTGGCTGACTTTGAAAAGTCATTTTGGAGATGAATAAAATTTTTAATGGGAGTAAAAAACAAAATTGGTAAATTAATCTTTAAAGTTGCACTTAAAATGAGTTTTGAATTTTATTTAAATTCTCAAATTAACTTTTTTAGGTAAATGTATTTAATTTTGATTTTTCTTTTTTATTTCAGATAAACATTTCAAAGTCAATAGATGTGGAATAGAGAGAGAGAAAACGGTTTATTTAAAAATGGATAAGATTTCCTCCTTAATAG
This sequence comes from Ascarosepion bandense, assembly GCA_037127315.1. Taxonomy (NCBI): domain Eukaryota; kingdom Metazoa; phylum Mollusca; class Cephalopoda; order Sepiida; family Sepiidae; genus Ascarosepion; species Ascarosepion bandense. Next base: position 3,248,672 of record JBBBDQ010000445.1, read on the forward strand.
CCGATCATGCAATGAAGTACGACAGTGGAATTGATGCCAGTGTTTTGACTCACAATTTTAGTTCTATATCATTGGATTCTTCGGATTCTAGTTACGGTTCAGGTGTTGGTGATGTGCTCAATCGGGCACGTATTGACAGTATGGACGGGGATCTAAGCATCAAAGAGGAACTGAATCAAGCTAGAATTTTGAGTCAAGATTTTACTCCCTTGACAGTATTGGCCTTTCAGCTGATGAGGATGTTGGGGAGACACATATCAATGTTTCCATCAAATTAACAAACAACAGACAGGCTCAAAACAAAGAGAATCTTGTACATCTTAATAAGTATACCAAACATTTTAAAGCAGACAATGGGAACGTTGTTGCGTGTCAACCATCTAACAAAAAACTGTATAATTGTAGATATGGAGGTAACAAGTTAACAAACCCATCTCCAAAAGCTAAGCCTTTGTCACCAAATAAAAACTACTGTAAACCACGCAACAGCCCAAATGTTGCTGTGCGTGCTGGCCCCAAAAAAGCAAACACTCGCAAAAAACGTACAGTGCGAAACTCTCTTGTGATCTCTCCACCTAAACTGTCCCAAGTTGGGAGCAAAAGGACAAAGGGATTGAATAATGCCTCGCCCCACCCACCCGGTGCGAAGAACCCTGTGAAACCTGCAGTTTACATTCCGGTTTCCAAGGCAGCAAATCGGTCGGAAGCTCATCCAAAGCCTTTGCCTGTCTCCGTGACTTGCTCTGACAAGCTGTCTCATTTGAAAGGGATAAAATCTCCCCATGGCAAAGAGGACTCTGTCTATTCCACTCCAGTCCAGACCCCATCCAAACTAAACAACCTGACTACCCCACTGAGTCCAAACGTGACGACCCGGTCAGTGTCACCACGGGAGAAAATACCGAACAGCCAGTTTGTGACAACCAGGTCAACGCCTTCTTCCCAGAAAACCTCTCGTTCTCCTTCTCCTACTTGCAGTTGGTATAGTGCTGAGGATTCTTTGGAATTCTTCCCTAACGAACTAAGTTCCAGTTACTGTTCAAGCCCGAATGCCAATTGGAGTAAACAGTATTTCTCTCCATTATTTGATGATTCCGCTATTGTCGAAGCTTCATGTTTTGGCAAGAAATATTTTAACTTTCCAGAAGCAGTAAATTTGGAAGATGTTTGGACGCAAGAATCGCAACCAGCAACAGAAAGGCAAAGATCTTATCTTGCTGGGGATTTTGGTAGCTGTTCCATCACTCAAGATGACGCATCTAACAATAGGGTGCCTCGAGTTGGCCATTCTCTCCTTGGAGAAAGGTTAGAAAAAGTTATGAATATACCTGGTAAGTAAACGTTTTGATTGGAATGAAAGTTCTTGGCTATATTCTTCTTCCATCTGCCTGGATGTAAGTGATCGTGGCTCATCACATCTCCCTATTCCTTGTAGCTCTTGACACTCCTTTCTCCCATTAGTCAGCTCATCCCTCACTTTACTATTCATCTATTTAAGTCCAGCAAGATGGGTGACCACTTGGAAAATCCAGGTGTTGTAAGCTTGAGGGTTGTGTAACGGCTGATGCCTTGGAATTGTTGGAAAGTTGGGTTCTAGTTGGGTTTGTCATATTTACTTATGTGTAAATGGTTAAATAAAATAAAGACAAGAGGAAAACTGTATTTTAAATCACCTACGCGTTTCGTCCTGTGATGGACTTTATCAAGGATAAAAGACGAAATGAGCTTTATTCTAAATTACGTATCTATAAACAGTGTTGGCAACCACAAAGACGCTCACAAATAGTTTTTGTGTGTAAATCTACCTTTCTTTTTTAGTATAAGTTGCTCTTTAAACTAAGGGAGATAACTTGCAAAAGTTATTTTAAAAAAAAATTACTTCCCTTTAAAGTTTTAAAATCTTAGGCAATAACTACTCGTTATGTGTGTTATGGTGCAGTGGATATGTTTGGAACGTGAAATCCAGGAACCGAGTTCAAATTCCAGTTGAATTCGTTGCATTCACTTAAGCGCAAATACCCTTAGGAAAAGTATTAATCTGCCTATTCCTTCCAATTATGGGTTAAATAACAGGGTAGATTGGGTTCTATAGGCTTAGCTGGCAACCAGTCTCCTGCAGGGTAATCTTTTGCCCAGTCAGTCATGTCTCTTCTGAGACATGATCATCCAAAGCACAATGGATCAGTTAAGTATGGCACCACAATGAGTCAGTTAAGTATGGCACTTAACTGACTCATTGTGGTGCAGTGGACATTGGTTCGAAACAAGAAATCTGAGAACCGAGTTTGAATTCCAGATGAATTCATTGCATTCACTTGCGCGTAAATGTCATTAAGATATATTAATCCATCTTTTCCCTTCAGCTATGGGTCAAATAACAGGACAGATTGGATTCTATAGCCTTGGCTGACAGTCTACTGCAGAAAGTAATGGCAACCTACTATGGGAAAATTTTATGTCCAGTCAGTCATGTCTCTTTTGAGACATGATCGCCCAAGCATGTATCACATATGGCACTTAACTGACTGACTCATTATTATATAGCTGTGTTAGCTTCTGTTCATGAAATCCTGGTTCAAATCTCTCCATGGTTGAAGTGACTTTTTCATAATATCAATCTGAGGAAATGAGTGTGTGGAACTGTTGAAAAGGTGTCTGAAAACCATACCACAAGTTCTTCAAAGCCATGTAAGTGAAACTGAGTGGATGCAACTGTTTGGAATCTGTTGGTTATAAGTCGTAAACAGTTCTTGGGTGTTTGATCTTTGTTCTACTACTGATCATGTCAAATTGATTTCTCTCATAGAAGCTATAAGGTTTGCTCGGCATAGTTGCAGTATAGGTTATACATTGGCTTTGTGGAATGTTGAAGAAACACAGATATGCCTGAACAGGTGTCGGCAACAGGAATTAGCTATTCCAGCACATAAGACTAATATCTTCATCTTTGTTAATGCTTCAATCATTGTGACCTATAGCCTTCTTCAGGTGTCTGCCGATCCATGTTACCTTCATGGAATTTTAAACTTAATTTATGAGGCGTATTTTTCTTGTTCTGTTTGAGCTGTGGTATACTTAGTATTGCTCACTCATTGTTTCCACTGAATCTACTACCTTAGCCCAGAGACTAAGCCGACAATTACTATCTTAACAAATTAATGAGAACCACATCTTTAATACCCTAGACTATTGTCTTGTGTGACAATCCTGAGTGTAGAACTTGTAGCCTTTAAATCTTTTTTTTTTTTTGTATTAGTATAGATGAAAAGTGTTACTATTTGAAATTTGTCTTTGGCAAGGACTGAACAAAGTATGACTGTAAAAATGGAGACTTTAGGGAAGTGAGTATTGTAGAAGTACAAGGAAGTAATTCTCTCCCTTTGCATAATTTCAAAGTCAAGTTGATTGTTTTTATTGCACTTGGCATGAAATATATATATATATATATATATATATTGTCACTAAAAATTAGATTCATAACTTTCACCAATTTTTTAACAAATTTAGTTTTAAAGATTGTCTGGGAAAAAAATGTACAGAAATACCTAATTTCCTTAGGTTTTTGCTAAGAAACTAACTTCCTGATTGTACGATTTCAAGAAGAGATCTAAATGAAGTTGATTTCTTTTGTACTAGATACATTGATTGGAAAATATATTAAAATCAAAGTTCAAAATATAAATCACCACACGCAAAATATGTAATTTGTTATTACTATATTTGATAAATAAAAACTGTACTTAAAAAAAAAAAAAATTAAAAAAGCTAATCGATAAATTATTTGTTAAATCATAATAATAAAAAAAAATATCTTTTAGCTATTCTTGCCCTTCTTACTGTTGTGGTCCTGAGCATGAAAGTGAACTGCATCCGGCAGCAAGGCCTCTGATTGGGAGGTTGTGAAGAGCATGGAACCACATCTTAATTGCTGCTGTTCTCAGGTCCACCCTGACTTGGAGTGATAACATCTGTTAGGGTCCCAGCTATGGATAAATAGTTAACCCCCAAACTGGGGTCAAAACACTATGAAAGTATAAAAATACACTTTTATAGAAATATATACATTTTTGAAGGAAAAATTATTACAGTAACACATTTTTAAGGAAAAATAATTTTCAGCAAAACATTTTTGAATACAGAACTAGAAGACATTTTCAGTTTTCTAAAATAAAAAAGAATAAAAACAAAAAAAATTTCATTAAAATCTGACTAAATCAACCTTCTTACTATAACTGAACATTTAAAAAAAAAACTTAAAACCCCACTTTTTTGGCATTAAATAACCCACAGACGTTGATATGCCATTAAATAAAACTTGAAACTTTACTACTGTTGTATTGGAGTGGTAGTATAACACGGATGTACTAATGCTTATATTTTGCACCAGATGGAAGGTATATTGTAGGGTCTGATGAAATGAGCTAATTAAACTCCTTGAAATGAGCTATAGTTTATAACCAATTGAAACGACGTGTTGAGTTTCCCTTTATAAATTAAATTTTATATATATATATTTTGTTCACTCCATACAAGGACCAGCAGCTACTGGAGGTAGTGTAAAAGGCCCAGTTTATAGCGAACTGTGTTTAAGATAAGTTGGTCATAGTGATTGGGGAAGCAGTGGTTTTTAGGAAGAAATTGTTTGAGTGACATTTACATCTTAAAAATGGAATATGGAAGAAATGAGATTTTTTTTTTTTTTTTTTTCTCTCTAGTCTGCGGTGGGGGGGTTGGGACAAGTGTGAAATGAATGGAAATAGATATGGATATCACGATAGGCTTGTGAAGGGGTAACTGGAAATATTGACACTTCCCTAGTACCCTCATTACTCTTGCTAAACGAAATCTTAAAGATGCAAATTGTTACAATTCGGTCACCTGGAAAAATTATGGAAGGGTGTCAACAATTTGCTATATCTGTTTTAAGCCTCTTAATTTTGTTTTCATACTGCTCAGGTAGGTATAAAGGTTTTTCTTTTTTTTTCTCTTACATTCAAAATGTTAATTCGTTAATTAACAATTGTGATGCATTTTTTTATTTTATTTTTTCTTCAGTGTCTCCTCAAAAAAGCTCGGATGAACAATCATATGTAGATTTTCAAAAGTTTCTGGACAGACTTGAAGGCACGACGAAAGTACGTAAAAAGGTAAGTGACGTGATTTGTCATTTTTCTCTTCCTCTTTCTATTTAATGGGAAAACTCTAGTTAAAAATCTGAGAATAATTTTGTTTAATTCCGAAAATTTTATATATATATATATATATATATATATCTCGCCCAGTTCACTCTCCACCCACACCTATTGAACAGGTGAAGAGGCTCATCCCTTGTTTCCTGTTTAGGATGTGGTTTCCGGTTTTCTCTTTTCTAATCTTCTCTTATGTAGCTCCCTGCACATCAGTGGCATTACCACCTTGCTTGGGGTAAGATGATTTTAAAAAAAAATATAATATATAAAGAAAAATTAAGGCAGACATGTTATTTCTTGGTAAATTGGAAGTATAGGCCTATTTCAGGTGAACCATCATCAGCTTCTGTCTTTATTTTACAAAGGATTTTACACGAATGGATTCTTCTATACACACACTGCATGCTGAGATATATATATATATATATATATATAATATATACACACACACACACTGTAAAATTAAGCAAATCATAAACTTAAAAAATTCAAATTTAGTTTGAAAAAAAAATTGTCAAATTTTAAATAGCTTTGATGTCAAAACAAAGTTTGTGTTAAAATTTAGATAGTATCAGTGTTTATGGAAGTTTTGGGGTGCAGTGGTTATCAGCTCGGAATGAGAAATCAGGGAGCAGAGTTCGAATTTCAGTAAAATTCATTGCATTCACTTATGCGCAAATACCCTTGTGAAAGGTATTAATCCGTCTCTTCCCTCCAGTTATGGGTTAAATGACATGACAGATTGGGTTCTATAGCCTTGGCTGGCAACCAATCTACCACCGAAAGTAATGGCAACCTGCTGCAGGATGATTGTCCAAGTGTGTATCACGTCTAGCACTTGACTGACTGAATTGATGTATCCTGAAAAATTGTCATCTGAAGTTATTAGGTAAAAACCAAATAATCACATTTTGCTTCAATAGAAAAGTAATGAAATCATCAAAAATTAAAATCTTTAAGAGAACAAATGACCCACATCAGTCTTTTTTATTCTTTTACATTTTAATATAGTGGCCTTTCAGCCAGTAATCTATAATCCCTTGAGATATATATATATATATATATATATATATATTTTTTTTTTTTTTTTTTTCCCCCTCAGTAGGTTCAATTTCTGACATGGTAGTTTTAGTTGCTTCCCATAGCTCTGTGTTACTGCTACATTGTTTGTATTGTTTTGGGTCATCATTTGTAGTTGGGGGGGGGGGGGGGTTCAGCCTGGGCATTCTTCATCAATAAGGCTACAATCGCCAACACTAAACTTAGCAAACCACTTCCATACAATTATGTCAGCTAAAGCCCCTTCACCATACGCAGCCCTTATCTTTCTTTGTTTCTTGCAAGACATTTTTGCTTTGACAGTAATTAAAAAAAACACAACAAGTGTCTAAAATACACCTTGTAATTTTTGTCATTGGGATGCAAAATTGACATGAATTATATAATTTTAAACTTTGTTTTTCAAGAGATAATTTGAAGTGAGCTGGAACATGGATGACTAGAATTTGGTCTGAACTTTCTGCACAACCTTATATATAATGGAAATTAACGAATTTTAATGAAACTTGGTTATAAACAACCGACAATTTGAAATGAATTGTTTGAACATTATTTATCGATACTCGTATTTAAGTAGATATTCTGTTTTTTTTTTGTTTGTTTTTTTTAATTAAACATTATTATATATTTATATCTACCGGCCTGATTATTTACGAAGAAATTTATCGTAAATAATCAAGCCAGTAGATATAAATATATAACTGTTTAATTAAAAAACAGAATATCTACTTAAATACGAGTATCGATAAAAAAAATAATGTTCAAACAATTCATTTCATATATATATATATATATATATATATATATATATATATGAGTGTCCGTAAAGTTTGTGCACTTTCAAAAAAATTTATAACTCTATTTGTATTTGTGATAGAAATAAATTGTGTATTAATTTTATGGATACCCTGTGTGTGTGTATGTATATATATATATATATATATATATATATATATATATACACACACACACACACGTGTGAGTATTTAAGCAACAAATTCTTTTAGTCATGTCAGATTAAATAAATTAGACATATCTGCTTATTTTTAATAAAATCTGTTCGTACTAATGATAATCTTTTGTGCATTATAATTGAAAAATGTAAGAAATGCGCTGTAACTTTTACAGTTGATTTTATTTTTCCATTTCTCAAAATACTTTCAGTCTCCTTCCGAGATTTTTAGAGATGTAGGTTGTACCAAAAAAACTGCAAAACTGTGTTGCTAAAAGTTACTATAATTTTTTTTCTTTCTGCTTCAAATATATATATATATATTTTAAGTGGTGAAGAAATTTATCTGCATACAAGGGAAAAAAATTTTCATGACCTTCTAATTTCAAAACGATATTTAGATTTTCTGCTTCAAGAGTTGGGACTGAATGAATTATTTTTTTTCTTTCCTCTTTTTCAGTTGTCAATGTCTCTTGATGATTCCAAGTCTGTGAAAAGTAGTCCAACTCTGTCACCATTGTGCTGTGATTGCCGATTACCTGACGAATTGGTATTTATCAAAACTTTGTAATTCTTTAAACTGATGACGAGAATTTGTGGTGTTGAAATCTGAAAGTAATTGTAAAAAATGTGAGGTGATGCCTGTGGATGGTAAAAGCAACCAGTAACAATACCTTCTCTTATTACACATCTACGTGCAAATTGGTTGAGTTTCACATTCTGTGGTATATCGTCAACCAACTGGGAAAATTTGAGGAAATGTGCTCATTTTGTCCTCGAATTAGATTCTTTGACATATGGTGGAGGAGGTGGGGGGATCACTATATTATAATATATTATATGGGGGGATCTATATATATTACAAACCTTATATTATATGGTGGGGATATATATATATATATATATTACAAACCTAATCCATTCCAGAGTCCTGTTTCTCAACCAAGTTCTTTGCTATGTGTGTAATCGGATTATATTCACGTAATTCCATCTCAAATCGAGCGACTGTAGAATAATCACGTTGTCAAAATAAGCACTCAATTGTGGAACAAACTGAGAGCAGACTAATCCAATTCGAGAGGGAGGGCTATTTATGGTGCACTGGAGCAACTCATTGTGCCCATGTGGGCAAGTCCATTGCATGGGCTGTGATTGGCTACTGGTAAATGAGTGGAGGTAATTTTGTATAAATACCACCTTGATTCCAGTTATAGTTTGTATTGAGTTACAACCCGCTTTATTTTTGTCTGCCTGATGGACACTAGCTGGGACCCCCAAGCCGATAAGTGTTGTTAGTCTATTGTTATTCTACATCTCCTTCCTCCTGATAGCATGTGGGTAGTGGTGTTTGGGGGAAGGATGAGTTCCTTTAAACCTGGCTGGTTGTGCAGAAGTATTCTGGACAATGCCTGGGGTTTTTGTTCGAGGTATTGTAGATGGCTGAGTGGTGTTTGTTATTCCAGTGTCCAAGGTTTGCGGACGAGAAGCTGACGATTGAAAGCCTTGTGGACATGGACTCATAGTTGGTCTTCTACCTGGGTATCTAATTACCTGGATAGAATGTTAGTGAGAGAAGCCGAAATAGATTTCCTAGATTGTCCTATGTTCCACTGATTAGGCTACACTGACCACAAACTTGTTTGTGCCTGTGTAGCATTAGATTTTAGGCCTAAAATGGCTGGTTACTGAAAGTTCAATCAGTCCTTACTGGGCAGTTTGGACTTTCGGTGCCAGCTAATTAATGTAGTGCAGCGGGCGTTAACTGGGGGAGTCATTGGGAATAAGTGGTGGGAGAATCTCAAGAATAGGATTAGGTCTCTCACCACTGAATATAGCCAACGGCTCAAACTAGATAAGGCTAACAAGGTGAAGACACTTAAAGCTAATTTCTTCCGGGCGAAGGCTGGCGGGGATCCCCTAGAGATAGCCTTAGCTAAGAGTGTTCGACTAGTGAGTGTTACATGAGTCGGGTAATTGGACATAGGTTAAGCGAGATGTCTTCCGAAACTATGAACATAGGCGCAGAACTGCACAAGGAAGAGATTCGTCGAGGCAGCAACCGGTACATTCGAGAGGTGTGCGACCCAGAGGGACATAGTCTTCAGTCAACCGACAACATGTGCAAGGCATTTTGGCGGCATTTCCAGAACTGGTTTACCAAGGAGCCTGGTCTTTGTGATGAGGAGTTTCGCAACTATTTTGCTGACCCCCCCCCCCCCCGGCTTTTGCCGGCTGATGTAGCTAGCTGTGAGGGAGAGATTACGGAGGACGAAGTCTACACAGCTTTGAAGAAGGTAGGAGCCATAGCTGTTTGGCCCTCCTCCAGTACTCTACAAAGCGTTTTGGCCCTCACTCTCCAAAAGTTTACCGACACATGAAACTCAGTTATGCTATAGATGTAGGATAGAGATATATATATATATATATATATATACTAGCAGTATAGCCCGGCATTGCTCAGGTGTAATGAAAGCTTTAAAACTAATCCATGGTCCTGGAGCTCAGATTCTGCCTAAAGAATATTTGTGTGAAGTTTGTGTGTGTGTTTATCTGTCTGTATGTCCTTTATACAAATCCACAATTTTTATCCGATTCTCACCAAACATCTTGTCTTTTTTTTATTTATTTATATATTTATTATCTGCACTATTGTAAGAACTGCAACCTTGAAACTTTTGAATATCGTTTCTTATGTCTTTGTCATGAGTGTATCAAATTTGATTAAAATCGGACCACTCCTTCTATAACCCGAATTTTTCGATTATCGATTTTTGATATTTATCGGGTGTAACACTCGCAGACACTTACAGTACAACTGTGTAAATTTTCAAAAAAGTCGGTTCAGCCGTTTCAGAATCTATAGTAACAGGGACACACACACACACACACACACACACAGTTTCATTTATAAATAAGTTTAGATATAAAAACACATACTTACCCTCTTAAACAAGTAAATATGCAGTTGTGTATAAAGGTCACATTAATTGTAAATTTTGCTAATCTCCACCAATGATGCGCTAATCGTCAATTTGTTGAATTTGTTTATTTCAGTCTGAGGCAGAGCTGGATGAAATCACTTGGATCCACACAACATGTAATGGGCAGCAAGTAGCTTCCCGGGTTTTGTTTGGAGAGCAGACGAGTGATAATTATGCAGTATTTCCACGTGAGTCAGTCTTTTGTATTTTTCCTGCTTGACCAGGGTGTTGGCTGAAATAACCTTTTATGAGCGTATTTACTAAGGAAAGTGCTCTCAGGATTATTTTGAAAATAATATGGTGTTTTTGTTTTACATCTGGGATTCTCAATATTATTAATCAAAAAGTACAAGTCACACGCAGAAAAAAAGTCTATTCACTTTGTTATAGCGTGTATTACGTCAAACGACCATGACAAAGGTCAGCTGAGTAGAGTGGACGTAAAGAATTCTTTTTTTTTTTTTTTTTTTTTTGACAAGATAAAGAATGCAGTTTCTCTATAAGACTGGCCCCTAGCAGCCTACAGAACAGGGACTGCTGAAATCCTGACAAGAATTGGTACATGCATGTTGAAATGTCTTTTCCAACCAATTCACGTGGCTTCACTCTGCCTCGGCAGAAGGTTTACATCTGAATGAAATAAGCAGATTGTTACAATTTCAACTTCTGGTTTTGTCGGTACCAATCTTGCCAAAGAGTTATTTCCTATGTGTTTGACCGGAAGAAACTGCTCCCTGAAAATGAACCTGGTGTCTGGCCTGAGTTGCAGCATTGCAGACCCCACCACCACGAAGAGGGGGTCACCAGCCTAGCAAAGGTTTCCAGACTCAGGGATAGATGATCAAAATGTATCTATCCCCTAAACATAAGTTCTTTCAAAGAAATTTAAATAACTGGGAAGCATTCTGACAGGATGGAAAGTGTGGCACTGAAATTCAAAGACGCATTGGCATGGCCAAGGACGCATTTCAAAAGCTAACCAGAGTACTGAGAGACCGGAAAATCTCATTGGAAACAAAAAAAAAAAGTGATGGATTACTATTTGATATTTGTCATATTGTATGGCAGTGAATGTTGGACGATCTCTTCAAGGATGGAGGGGCTTGAGTTAGCAGAAATGTGGCTCTACAGAAGGATGCTGAGGATATCATGTACTTGAGCAATGACTAGGTGTTGGAGAAGATGCGTATGAGAAAACTCGGATGTAACATCAAGAAGAGACAGCTGATGTTCCTGGGTCTCAAAATGAGGAAAGACGGCCTGGAGAATCTAATACTAACAGGACTGATAGAAGGAAAGAGACGGAGGAAAGCAGTACAAGACGTATTTGATGGGCTTGAGCAAATGGATTGGTGGAGTGAGGTTGGGGAGAGATACCAAGAGGAAAAATATTAAGAGCGACAGGGGCAAGAAGTGAATGATTGCCTACATCCTGAAGGGGCACAGCACATGAAGACTATTAAAAAATAAAAATAAAAAAAATAAAAAAATTTGACATTAAATAAGTTGAGGCTAGACATTGTAAAATCAGCCAACTCAGTAAGATTATTGAATGGATTTGAATTCTGGATTTATTGAAGAGCAACTTGTTGGTGAATTAATGCCATCATTAATTCTTTGATTAAAATCTTAAGGATTTCATGTAACCCGTATTTATTAATTGTATTTTTTATTGCTTCAGTAAACAAAAGTATGAACTTAAACAGTATCAATCAGTAACCAATACTAATAGGTTTGTTTAGTCTTAAGATTTTTTAAAAATTTCACCCTAAGCATGACAAGACCACTACTAATCTGCAAAGAGTTACAACAGGAGAAGAAACTGCGTATAGTGGGTGTCAAAAAATGGATAGAACATCGATGGGATTTCAGTAGATAGATCTCGATTGAAGTTGCATTTAAATTTTTGGAGATTGTTGCTATTAGGGAAGCAAGTAAGCAGAAGAGTTCCACAGGTGGAAGATTCTCAAAAAAAAACTGTGGTAGAAATGGCGGTTGCATTTAGCTATTGCAACAGTAAAGGGGGTGGACCTAGATGCCATCCGAGTAGCAGGTTTAAATTCACGAGGATGGAACACCAGGCCAAATGGCTTATCAGAGCAGTTGCCATGAAAATATTTGCAGAAAAGGCAGAGGGAAGCCATGTCATATTGGTGAGAAAGTGACTGAAATCGAAATGCCAAGTCAGGACCAATTACATTGCAGATCCTTCTTGGGATTTTGTCGAGAGCCTCCAGATGAATATGAGGAGCATCTAACAAGATATGGCAACAGTATTCAATGCATGGTCGATAATCTAGCTCCTTGTTTGTCGGTGAGATGTTAATTCTTCGAGCTTCTGTTTTTTGTTGAGTGAAATAGAATATCTTTGATTTCAGCAGAATTAATAATGACCCCCACTCCAATGTCTGGTGTTTAACAATTTAGTTTATTAAAAGGACAGTAAATAGTAAAAATTCTGCAAGTATACTGACACTTGTAGCATTCCTTTTATGTGACTTCAATACTGCAGTATAGTAACAGTGGTGTTCATTCATTAATAATATACAGGACCTTTCATGGCTGATGTAAAAAATTCTATTTTATCACCTTCAATAGACAATTTGCATTTGACTTGACATTGCAATTAATCTCAAGTTTTCGAGATTCTTTCATTATCTGAAAAACCAGATCCCCCTCAAGCTGATTCAGTTAAGTGCTATACGTGATACACACTTGGGCGATCATGTCTCTTTCGAGACATGACTGACTGGGCAGAATATTATCCTGCAGTAGGTTGCCATTGCTTTCTGCGGTAGACTGGTTGCCGACCAAGGCTATAGAACCCAATCTGTCCTGTTATTTAACCCATAACTGGAAGAAAGAGACGGATTAATACCTTTCCCAAGGGTATTTGCGCGTAAGTGAATACAATGGATTCAACTGGAATTTGAACTCGGCTCCCCGGTTTCTCGTTTCGAGCCGATATCTACTGTTCCACAACGCACATAAGTGACCCAAATACCCAGAATTTTATTTTTTCCTAAAATTCTGCATAGAATTAACTGAATGGTGTCAAATGAAAACCTTTTCGTTTCAGTTGACCAACTTAGATTTTGTCTAAGAAGTTATTTAATCCTGTCACCCCAGGCCAGCTGAACCGAACAAAGGAGTGAGTGAATTTCTAGTTACACTGGATTTGCTCCATTTAAACTAATGTTCAGTCTTTGCTGATTCTGTTTTCGCTATTTACTCACGGTTTCTTGTAGAGATTCTTAGTAGCTACCTTTTTCACATCAATTTCTCTTCGCACTGGCCATGATTTTTCTCATCTTAATGCTACAAGCTGATGTTTACATGCAAAAAATTAGTGACTTCACTCACTTTGTTTATTAGACAGAAAATTATCACTTATCTTCCATAATTTACCTAAACTTTTCAGTTAACCTGATGAATATTCATGATTGTGTTTAAACTTAAAAATTTTGAAAAGCTATCATTTTTTTGCTTTGGTTTATAAATGTTACAAAATAAAATCCTTACACTTGTCTTGATGAAGTCCATCAGAGATTGAAATGCGTCGGCTAATTTCTCGTTTAGTCTTTCATTCATATTGTTCTTTTTAGATATTTAGTCATATCTGAAATTTTACAACCATATTGTATTTTAGGGTAGCAACTTTTTTTTTTTTTTAAGTTTTTAAACATCTTTCATTAAATATAGCAGACAAGGAAGAGCTAATCAATTTTTTCATTTAATTTTTCTGTTTTGTTGGAGTAAAGGAGTTCCAAAATTTTCCATACTTTGCATTGTCCTAAATGCTTTCAGCCACTTCTTTACTCATCTTCAATGCGGGGGTTTATTTTCATGGCCAGATTTTCTTATAATTTTAAGTTTTTTGTGTAGGAACGTTTATATATATATATATATATATATATATATATACACACACACACACACACACACACACACATTTATGTGAAAACACTCCTATTCAAAAAACAAAATACAACTTGCATATCGAAGAAAAAATATGAGAATCCGTGAATGTTTTAAGTGTAGATTTCTTATGGATTTCGATATGTAGTCACAAGTTTATTTGCTTGAAGAGTTAACTTTGAATTCTAAACATGTGTAGCGACACAATTATATAAAACTAGCATCATAGCCCAAACATTTTAGTAGTAGGACTCGGTTATATAAAAAAATAATTATATAAAAAAATTGTTAAAAAATTTCATTAAAAAGATGTATTTTCTTTTGTTTTGCATAAACGTGATTTGATGTTTTGTGTGACATTGTAAACAACATTGCGTTTGTTTTTGTTTTAAAATTACGGGGGTGGGGTGGTGGAATATTTACATTTTTTTTGTTGATTAAATGAATTTAACATAAAAATAAAAATTACTTTGTTTTACTGAAATTAGAAATATAAAAACTATTACGCTCTCAGTTCAGAAATTTTTGAAGAATATTTAAAAATCTAGACATTTAATTTTAGAGGAAAAGAAAATATTAAATATAAAGAAGGCTCGATTTTTTTTTTTTTTTTTTTTTTTTTTAGTCACGTTTGACACACGTTGTTTGATTTCTGTGACTTAATTCAGCAAGCATCTTAGATGTTTCACTGAGCAAATGTAAACAATCGGCTCCATTGGCCCAAAAGTGTAAAAAGAGAAAATTGCTGAACTTAAACTCAAAAAGTATGTGTCGACCTGGCTTCCCTGTAGATATGTGTCCCTAGAAAGTTTGAATGCCGTAGCTTAAAAAATGTAGGCGGTTATAGGGAACAGTCTCACACACACTCACAAATTGCCTTTATATATATATATATATATATATATATATAGAATGTGTGTGTGCGCGCTTGTGAGAGAGAAATGATGCGATGGATGAAAATAACACTGATATCTCATTTTAATAAATATATTTACCAGAATTATGCAAAAATATCTTGAAATATTAAAGTAAATTTATTCAATAAAATCGCCATTGACTTCAACTACAGCCTCCACATCTTTTTAGAATCACCTGCAACTCTTCTGGATGATCTCCTTGTTTAAGTTGGTGAATGCTGTCATATTTGCGTTCAGTTCATCTTTGTTGGTCTTTTGATCAACCGCTCCCCACACATAATAATCAAGAGGTTGCAGTCGAGGGAGTTAAGTGGTTAGATGTAAGGGGGGTGATGTGGATGCGAATTATGAGCCATGACTGGGTTCTCTTGCTTGTGTAGCATGGTGCAGAGTCCAGTTGCCAGACATTAGGTTTTCGAGCAACCACCCTCTTGATCCAGGATAGCTCTACCTTCTCAAAGCACTTGATATAGGCCTTCATGTTGAGTCAACGGCTCTCACCAACAAATCTAGATGCTTTTTTTTTTTTTTTTTTTTTTTATATCTGAATGCTCAGAGTAAGTTTTTCTGTGCTGCCATACACCATTAGACTCGTCCAACTCTTTCTGAATCCTCTCCACTTTCATTGAAACTCGAACGCTCTCCAATGTTTGTATTTGGATCTTCTGGCATGAATGCCAAGCAGTACATCATGCGTGTTCTAAATTTTTGGCAGAGTGAATTGTCATAATGGCTTTTTTTCTCACAGATGGCTGATTAACCCTACTACACTGTGCAGTTGACAAAATAATAAAAAAATTTAAAAAAAACAATGCACGTGTGCTAAATTAAAAATATGACCACAATTTATCCATCGCACCCTTTGCGTGTGTGTGTATACATATTTGTATATTTAGGCAGCAAATTTTCTTTTAAACATGTCAAATTAAATAAATTACAAACAATATGATTGCTTATTTTTAATAAAATCCTTTCATAGGGTTATTGGCAAATTTAAATTTGGTGTGATCATCAAGTAACTGTTCTATTTTTGAGTTGTAGTCAGGCTTGTTTAAAACAACAAAGATGTTAGCTTTTATCAGCTTTCTTAATTACTATTTCCGGATTGTTGCGTAATTCTTTTGCAGTAATCTTCAGTGAAGTCTTTACGTTTAGAAGAACATTTTTTTATCATGTTTGTCTTTTATAGATTCCACCTTAAGTAGATCATGGAGTTCTGGTTCTGTCGTAATTACCTGCTGTTCTTGGAGTTTAATTATATTTTGGTATAGTGTCTCAATTTCAACCTTTTTATGTAGTCCATTATATTTTTTTGTATATATATATGGCAATTAGGTTCAAGGTTAAGTAGTTCTTTTTGACTGTCAGTTAATTCATAATCGAATGTTTATAAATCTTTCAAAGTTATTCGGGAGTTATATAGTCTGTTTATATAATGTATTGAGTTTTCTTTGAATTTCTAACCTATGTTTACATTTCGATGTGTTAGTAAATTCTTTTAGTCTATTTAGAATTTAAGTTGTTCAGAGTTGATAGTTCTTTTTAATAAGTTACATAGTTTTTGTTTCCATTTGAGATTCAATTAAAAATAAGCAAACATATCATTTGTAATTCATTTAATCTGACATGTTTAATATATATTACAAAAAAGTGATTGACTGAGTCAGTTGAAGTGCCATACGTGATACACACTTGGGCGATCATGTCTCAAAAGATTATCCTGCAGTAGATTGCCATTGCTTTCTGTGGTAGACTGGTTGCCAACCAAGGCTATAGAATCCAATCTGTCCTGCTGTTAAACCCATAACTGGAAGGAAGAGACGGATTAATACCTTTCCCAAGGGTATTTGCACGTAAGTGAATACTATGGATTCAACTGGAATTCGAACTTGGCTACCCGGTTTCTCGTTCTGAGCCAATATCCACTGTACCACAACGCACATAGATTAAAAAGCCACTGTTTAAGTATTTACTTTTATAAAGTGCTCAATATAGAGTAGAGCTTAATATTGTGCTTTTATTACAATGGTTTATAAAAGCATACTATCATTACACAAAAATATTTGTTTCAGAACAAAACTGTTCCTCTTCAGGTGATATGTCAAAATAAATGGTGAAAATGATTTATTTTTGAAAATATAAGATGAATTTTTGGTTATTTATAAAATTAGGGATTGGTATTTGAAGGAAATGCATTTAGGTGTGTCAAAGTTGTAAAATCAAGATTTATAAATATTTAACCATGGAGATTTAAATATTTGGGTTATCAAAAGGGGCAGAGTTTTTTGGTTTTTTTTTTTTTAACTTGCCTATGCTACAAATTGTTTGATGAGCCTTTAAATTTATATTTTGTTTTAAATTTTTTTTTTTTTTTTACCCCCCACTAAGCTCCGAGAAGTCCTCGCCATCTAAAATGGTCGGAGAATTTGGTCCAAGAGGAATATGATAAAATTGCCAGTCATAATAAAACAACTAGCACTCCTTTGAAATCAATTTTGAAGAAGGTAAGAGAAATCTTCATCTTTACTTAACAATTGAAGTTTTAATCAGGTTGATTGGTTGGAATGATTTTCTCCTCTTAATGATTGCGTCTTCATTTTGTTTGGGGGGGGGGATCCCAAACCTGAAGGAGACTACCACCATCTTTAAATTTGTTTTTGACTTTTTTCAGCACAGTCTTATCAATTATTACAAAGTTTCCAAATATCAAAAAGATTTTTTTTTAAATTTCAATATTTAAACAATTTTGGGGTGGGGGGCTCAGTTTCTCATTCAACGTTATAGTAAATTGATCTTCCATTTTGGAACCACTAGTGTTGCAGTCGCTTTTTGTTCTTTTTTTTTTTTTTTGGGACAAGTTGTTGCTCTTGTTTTTGTCTTTTTCAAGTTTTCTTCAGTTCTTACGATAGCATGTTCCTTGGAAACTCCAAGAATGGCTTTATTAAAAAATTTCACAAAGGATTCTCAGTAGTTGAATATGTGGAAGCAAAAAAGTTAATTGCACATGATTGATTTACTATAAGATTGTATGAAAAACTGAGCCTCCCCCACCTAAAATTGTTTAAATGCTGAAATTTACGATTTTTTTTTTTTTTTTTTTTTTTTTTTTTTTTTGTCAATTGGAAAGTCTACGGTTTAATCTATAATATTTTACTGAAAAAAGAAAAAATAAGAAATTGATAACCAATTTACAGGTGGTGATAATATTGTAATGGCAAGTGGTTCCAAAATGGAGGATTGATTTACTATAAGGTTGTATGAAAAACTGACCCCACCCTAAACTGGTTTAATGTTGAAATTTTTCCAAATTTTTTTTGTCAATTGGAAAGTATAGGGTGTAATCGATAAGATTGCACTGAAAAAGGTAAGGAAAAAAAAATGAAAAACAACAAATTTAAAGGTGGTGGTAGTCTCCTTCAGGTCCGCCCAAAAAAAAAACAAAACCCATCTCCCAATTTTATTTATTTTTCATTTGATGTTCAAGAAATATTTTATAAATTTAATATTTTTGGCTTTATTCCTTAAACTCTCTCTTCCTCTCTTCAATATTTTAGAGAAAGACAAATTTTAAGTCTAAAGGAATGGCTTTTAAGCAAATTAAAAAAAAAAAGCGCTGCTTTTTTTTTTTTTTTTTTTTTTGTCTTTTGTATAAATGGTCACATTTCCTAAACAACACCTCAGATCTTGCTCCATCTGCTAAATGGTCGATTTTTAAAAATGTAGGCAACAGGCTCATTTAGTAATACTGTCATTCGACCAATTCTAGTTAAATTAAGTCAGTTAAGTGCCATACGTGATACACGCTTGGGCGGTCATGTCTCGAAAGAGGCATGACTGACTGGGCAGAAGATTATCCCGCAGTAGGTTGCCATTGCTTTCTGCGGTAGACTGGTTGCCGACAAAGGCTATAGAACCCAATCTGTCCTGCTATTAAACCCATAACTGGAAGGAAGAGACAGATTAATACCTTTCCCAAGGGTATTTGCGCGTAAGTGAATACAATGGATTCAACTGGAATTCGAACTCGGCTCCCTGGTTTCTCGTCCCAAGCCGATATCCACTGTACCACAAAGGTGACCTAATTACTAAGAAATAAGTCTAAGCACAGCCTGTGTCACATGTTGATATAGAACCTTTTGTTATATTCAAACCCATGCAAATCTGGTGGTAGGCTGAGGCCAGAGGGGGGGGGGGTTCTCCCCATATCCCTAATGCAAATTGTAAGTCGCGATAAACCCACATAAATTTTTGTGCAGTTATAATCTATCCCTAATTACACGGGTCAACACGATTTTTGGTGTCAAAAAACAAAAACCTGTTTTTAAGCTAATTTAATGGAGGCTGATTTTGAAAACGACCTTAGATTTTTATGCTTAGCTACTGTTTTTGCTCTACACAAATGGTTCATTTTTGGTAAAAAGGATCAGTTTATGATCTTTGCTGATGGCAACATTTAGTTAATAAAGGTCCTAAAGACCCATAAATTTTTAGCTAGTCAGCAATTTATGTTTGCCATTTGAAATACTTTTTCTTTTTTTTTGCTTTTTTTTCCGAAAAGTTTTGATTCAAAAATTTTAAAATAGAAGTACCAAATTTTTCCAAATTTATTTGTAAACTTTATCAGTAATACACTAATATGAGTATTAAGGTTCACTTTTATCTCCAGAAAATTGGGGCAATATGAGTGATGAGCCAGGAGAACAATTCCATCAGGGTATCAAAACAGCAGAAGAGTGCTACCAGGGATGGTGAGACAAATGAATGATGGCTGACGACTGCTGGAGTATCAAAAGGGACCTAAATAACATTGAACATGACAGACTATCAAGAAAGAGAAAAATTTTACCGTAGTTATGTTCACAAAAGTTTTATTTCTGCTGTTTCTTAAATGATTTGATGAAAATACTTGGTATATTTAATCGTCTTATTCTTTAGGGTCTGATTTTTATTGAAAAAAAAAATCGTATTTCTCAATGAGCAGAGTAATATATGTACTAAGTGAGAAGCTTCTATGATTTTACTTTAAGAAATATTTCCATCGATTAATAACATGTATACAGAAAAAGAAGAAAATGCTTTTTCCAAAAATGAGGAATTTCTGTAAAGCAAAAATGGTAGCTAACCAAGTAATGTCATTTTCAGATTCAGATCCCTCAGTCAGTTAAGTGTCATACGTGATACACGCTTGGGCAATCATGTCTCAAAAAAGACATGACTGACTGGGCAGAATATTATCCCGCAGTAGGTTGCCATTGCTTTCTGCGGTAGACTGGTTGCCGACCAAGGCTATAGAACCCAAACTGTCCTGCTATTTAATCCATAACTGGAAGGAAGAGACAGATTAATACCTTTCCCAAGGGTATTTGCGCGTAAGTGAATGCAATGAATTCAACTGGAATTCGAACTCGGCTCTCCAATTTCTTGTTCCGAGCCAATATCCACTGGACCACCACGCACATCCCTTATCTAAAAAAAGATGTTTGGTGTCTCGCCATCATTTCAAAATATTTTGTTTGTTGACCAGTGTTATACATGTGTATTCGTAAGGGTGCCTGATGTACTTAAAAGTAATGGAAGAAAATAGACTTCATTGATTTATAAGAGGAAAAAAACTAATGGCTATGAATTTTAAAGTGTCAGTTAAGTACCATGCATGATACACACTTGGGTGATCATGTCACTTTTGATTCATGACTGACTAGACATGATTTTCCTGCAGTAGACTGTTTGCCAACCAAGGCTAACCTATTCTGTCCTACTATTCAACCCATAGCTGGAGGGAAAAGAGATGACTTAATAGCTTTCCAAAGGTATTTGTGCGTAAGTGAATGCAGTGAATTCAACTGGAATTCAAACTCTGCTCTCTGATTACTCATTCTGAGCTGATATCCATTGCACCACAACGCACATCCATTTAAAGTGTACACAAGACAAAATAAGAACTGGTCCTGGGCATGACGATAAACTGCATCCGGCAGCAAGGCCTATCCTGACCTGGAGTGGTAGCACCTGTGAGGATCCCAGCTATGGGCAAATAGTTAACTTTCTCTTCTTTCTCCTCTCTCTCTCTCTCTCTTCTCTCTCCTCTTGTTGTGATATATTTATAATTTTTTTTTTTTTTTTTTTTTTTTTTTTTCAGAGACCTGATCATTTTGTTTTTCCATACAATGGAGATGAGCCTTCCCCATACTTAATCACAAGGACCAGACAACTCTATTCGCCAGTTTGATTTCTTCAGAAAGAAAACCACTAATAAAAATGGATAAAAAAAACAAAATAAAACAAAAAAACAAAAAAACTTACTCCTCCCTCCTATGATGGACCCAACTCCGCTGAAGGGAGTCTTCCACTTCCCCCAAGGCAAAAGCAACCTGGGAGCAGCTTACGGTCATCTTGTTGGTCACTAGTCACAACCAACAGTTCTATCCTGTGTTTGGGAGGAAGATTTATTTCAGGTGACAGTTTTTAATGATTTTTTTTTTTTTTTGTTCTGAGGAAATCTTTCAAAAAAAAAAATCCTGAAAAGGAAGACAACCCTCCATACATTTTCATGTGTTCATTTGGAAGCCCTGGTCTCTCACTGTTCTAAGTGAGGACTTGTGCTGACTTTTGTGTAAATACCAACCTTTAGTTAAGTCTCAGTTATGAGCTGAATATCCTTTTGAGCTTTCACCAACTCACCACAAAATCTTTTCACATACCATTAGGTTCAAGACTGGACCCTTCCTCCCCAACTTTTTTTTTTTTTTAAACCATGATACTATTCCTTCCCCACCCCCTCCACAGGATTTATTTCTGCCGGTTTTCTTTTTCTTCCAGATTTTTTTGTACTTGTAAAAGACAAGTAGCTTTGCTGACCAAAGTGGAAATCTACAAATGAAAATTTCAACAAAACAAACTCCAGCCAAATTAATGGCAGCCTTTTTTGTTTCTTTCTCTTCTACGAATTGTTCAGCTATGCAGTTTTTGAAAATTGGTGGTTTTGATATTTTTTTTCTTTTTTTAAATTTGAATTCATAAAAAAAACAAAAAAGCCATCTGAAAAAAAATTAACTTTTCCATTTTTAGTTTTCCAGCTTTCTACAACCCGTTTTCCTTTATTTTAATTTTGAAAAACTGAGGGAGGGGCGTCAAATGATTCTATCTCTCACCAGTACATTTCATGCAACTGATCTTCAAATAGACCAATTCTTTCAAATGACTGGCCTCGTCACCTGCTGTCTTCCACTCCACACGCAGATGCACTGAAAAGGTTCAGGAAGCTGCGGGTGAGGAATGGTTTCTTTTTGAAGAAATCACTAAAAAACATTCTTGATTCCTGTCATGAGATGCATGACACCCACGACTAAGTTTACAGATGAACCTCTTGATCCAAAAATGAAATTTGGATCAATTGCCTTAAATTTGGCTGAATCTCTTTCTGTAAATAATTCCTTGAGAGATAGAGGGGAAGGAAGGACCATTGACCCTAGAGGCTTTATAAATTGGGCAAATTTTCCAGAACTGCCATTACTGAACCTAGCACTTAAATTCTGGCTAGTGTTTTGCTCTGTACTTTGCTGCTTCTCTAAGGATTCAGAATTGGGTGAGTAATGTCAATCACAGAATGCCACAGACTTTTGTAAATTCAGTTTGAAGCATCCATGAATTTCTGTTAAGTTGTTGATCCTGCTGATTCCTGAAAATTATTAAATCAATTCTGGATTTGTATGAATTCAAGGAACGGGAAAAGTGGATTCTATTTGCATAAAAATAATTGTCGAATATATCTAGACTTAACAGAAAATTTGTTAGTGATTCAAACGTGGCAATTGGAGAGGAAATAGGCCATTATAATTGTTGCATATCGAATCTGCAGAATTTAAGGTTTCACTTAGTTTGTGGCACTTAATTGATAGTTTAATCTGATCTTGATGGCAAGTCAAGGATTCTCTCTGAAAGTGGCCTGTGATAGTCTCTGTGACGAGCATCTCTGCTTCAAGAGCAAATGTTCCTTTCTATACATTCCATTTGCTTTAAGGCTTACAAATGCTTTATTTTTTTTATTTTTTTTCACCACATTGGTTCTTCCCAGAATAGTTTTAATGTGCACCTTTACCAGATTATTGTAAGGAGTTCGTACAAATTTCAGTACATATTACAATAACACCCCACCCAAAAAAAACGCAAACCAAACCATCCTGCTATTTTCTCCCCCTCCTAGTTCATGTGGAACATTTTTCCGTCCAATCTACAATAGAGAATAAAGGGGAAAAAAAATTAAAGAATACGCCTTTTGAGAAATGCAATAAGGTATAGGAAAAAAATAAAAAATTTATAACAACCATAATTGGTTTTTGTTTTTTAACTTTTGTAGCTTTACATCTAGAATCCCTGTAATATTAAAAAACAAAACAAAAAAAATTCCCCTTACCTGAGAATGCAATATTAAAGCCACTTGATGTGTATGAAGTGGTGGACTTCTTCCCCCCCCCCCAAAAAAAAATTTGAATAATTTGTCAAATTTCTTCTGTCTCCTCTTTCAGTGAGACAATCTGCATAAAGCCTTTCAAAGTAAAACAGACAATCTTCCTCATTGATATCTGTTTGTTTTATTTATTTATTCCTGCTCCATAGACCAAACTGCAGAAAAAAAAAAGAAAAAAAAAATTCAGTTCTATTTATCTTGGAAAATTAAAAAAAAATCTTTAGTCACTTGACTGAAAACAAAACATAAAAATAACTTATTTCTTAATTTATGTTGGCTCTTGGTATTTGATTCTAAAAAATGAGTCTCTGCATGAATTCTATTCGACTGAATTGAAAACTTTTTGCTTTATCAACAGAGAATTTCCCTTTAAGGTCGAAACGTCTTCAATTTCTTACAAATCGCAAAACAGAATGATGGCGAATAAGGGGAGATAATTCCTTCTGGTTCTTGTTTCTCTTCTTTTTCTTGAAATATACATAAATCTGTTACATAGTTTGCATATAATTCATAATTTCAGAGCACAAGAGTTTACATGTATAGCACTGAGACTGTAAGTTATATTTACATGAAGTTTAATAAATTTTATTTAAAAAGAATTGTTTTTGTTTTATCTTGGGAGTAAATCAACTTGAACACTGTCAAAACAATTTCTAACATGTTTTGTTCTAATGTAAACTTCTCATGTTGATCTGTTCATGAACAGTTTTTTTTTTTTTTATATACATATATAACTCTAAAATTTCCCTTCTCTGATTCCATGCACCTATGGCTGATCAAATCGGTTGGGTTTCGATCCTTGCTAGAAGAAAGTGGATTTTTAGCTACACTGATGAGCTGTGATACAGTAAAACAGGCTTGTATGTAGATGACTAATTATATATATATATATATATATATATATATATATATATATATATATATATATACACACACACACGAGAAAACTCAACATGAAGCAATTATAAAATCCTGATGCTATTTTGACAAGCTGTTAAATAGCTTTTTAGGTTTCATGTACAGATGGCTCTTACGTGTGTGCGTGTGTTTTTGTTTTTTGTGTGTGTGTGTCAATATCTAGTTGTTTTTTTTTTTTTTGTTTATTAGATGGTTTTTCTTACGATTTATTTACGTGTATGTGCGTGTTGGTGTATGTGCGTGTTATTTGCTACATTTTAATGCTAAGCTGTATACTTCTGAACCCTTCATTTACCTCAATGTTTCTTCTCTGAACTAACAACTAACCTTTTTCTTTTAATATTCAAATTAATCTATTAGATTTTTTGGGTCGACAATACATTTTTTTTTTAAACACCTGTAGAAATAAGGCAGGATTTATAATCATTTTGTGTTGGCGTTTTATGCTTATATTGCTCTGAATAACACTGAGTTCTTTATTTTATCTATTTCATACTTTTACATGAATTTTTGGATCATCTTTTCCTTTCTTTATCGATTCATTACTTCCTATTTTCTGCACTATTTTAAGAACTGCAACCTTGAAATTTCTGAATATCATTTATGTCTTTGTCTATGAGTGTATCAAATTTGATTAAAATCGGACCACTCCATCTATAACCCGATTTTTTTCGATAATCGATTTTCAGTATTCATCGGGGGTACCTTCACACAAAACTTAGCTAAGAACTCTCACAGACGCTTATAGTACAACTGTGTAAATTTTCAAGAAAATCGGTTCAGCCATTTCGGAGTCTATAGGTAACGGACATGCACACACACACACACACACACACACATTTCCATTTATAAATAAGTTATATATATATATATATATATATACTCTGTTTAAGCTATATTGATCATTTTTACTAGCATGTGAATATTTTTTATGTATATATGTCTATACCCATATGTATATTCACATAAACACGTGCACTCATTAAGAGACAAGATGAAAACTATATTTGTTTTAACCAACATGTTTCTTCCACTGAGACTTTGTCAAAAAAAAAAAAAAAAAAAAAACCATATGAATGAATATATATATATTTATATATTTTTTTTTCTTCTTTTTTTTTTTTTTTTTTTTTTCAGTAACCAACACTTTTTGTTTATAGATACTTAAAATAGAATTCATTTTATTTTAAGTATCTATAAACAAAAAGTGTTGGTTACTGGGGGAAAAAAAAAAAAAAAATATATATATATATATTATATATATTCATTCATTCATATGGTCTTTTTTTTTTTTTTTTTTTTTTTTTTTTAAATCACATCATCCCGTGCAGGGGGCTACATAAGAGTGAAAAGATTAGAGGAGAGTGAAGAGAAGGATGGGAATACAGGTTTGTGTGGAAGGAACTAGGGTCAAGTAGTTAAGAGATGAGTATTGACCTTGCATTTAAATTTCTGGAGGTTGTAGCTCTCAGGAAAGCAAGAATAAGTGCGTTCCACAGGCGGGAAATGCGAGAAAAGAAGCTGAAGGAGTAGAATTGTTGTCTGCATTTGGTAGATCTAACTGAATGTGTAAGACCCAGTTGCCAGTCTGGTTGCACGATTAAACACCTGTTGCGGAGGTACCAGTGACTTAAGTTTATTGGAGCAGAGGCCATGGAAGTATTTATAGAACACTCAGGGAAGCCTAACAAAAGTTTAATTTACCTACAAGGCTAATAGTGACTGACTGTGATGATGAAATGTGAATCATGGAAAATTGTCAGTTTCCCTTGGTGCCATGGCTGAACGCTGCTTGTTGCAAAATACCCACTTTCCAAATAGGGGTCATGACCAAAAACACCCATCTTTCACTCATCCATTCAATTTGAAGTTGTCTTACCCTCGTGCTATTACTCTTTCGTCTGTATCTGTGAGGTCTCTGAATCGGGATAGGGGTTGAAAGAGACGGCAATTCAAGTGTCCCCCATTATATTAAGTGGAAGAGTTGGACTGTTGCTAACAAAGTCGTCATGTTGGTGTATCTGTAACGTATTTGATTTTTGTTCCTTGTCTAGAGTGGATTTTCCAATTTGTACATCATAGATGTGTTGGCCATTTCTATTCAGTTTGTGTGGTGCCGTACGCCGTTCGGTATAGTACGGAGTTTTCAATCGGATGTGTGTTGTGGTGCAGTGTTTATCAGCTCGAAATGAGAAATCGGGAAGCAGTTTGAATTCCTTGCAAAAGATAGTAATTCATCTCTTCCCTCCAGTTATGTCCTAAATAGCAGGACAGATTGTGTTCTCTAGCCTTAGCTGGCAACCAGTCTACCGCAGAAAGAAATGGCAACCAACTACGGGATAATCTTCTGCCCAGTCAGTTATGACTCATTCGAGACATGATCACCCAAGCGTGTATCATGTATGGCACTTAACTAACTAACTAAATATAATAGTTGAAAACATTAAGGCTTCTACTGGGCATTAATTGGGGGATCAGTTTTATATTGTTTAGAAGTAATAGACTGATCCCCCACTAATTACTACTTAATAATATAATGCATTTCCTCCCCCTCGAGCTATGAGTCAAATAATACAGATTGGGTTCTATAGCCTTGGCTAGCAGCCAGTCTACTGCAGAAAGCAATGGCAAGCTACTGTAGGATAATCTGCTCAATCAGTCATTTTGAGAAATGATCACCTTAAGTGTGTATCACATATGGTACTTGACTGACTGACTGACTGAAGTCATTCAGTGTAGTATGGAGTTTTCGATTTATGAGTGCCTCTGCTGGTGTTAGACCATACGTTTGGTGTTGATCGGGAAGAAAGGAGGGAAGCATTTGGTATCTTTTCTGTTGCTGTTTCCTCCCACGTTTGCTTTAAGTAGTGCATGTGAGAGGTGTTCTGTTTATATGTTTGGTCAGGTCAGTAACGGTGCCCTGAAATGAAGTTCTAGACACTCCATTGCACACACAGTTGAGTGGCGTATCCAAAAGATTCAGCGACTTTAAATTAAATTTGAATCAGTTTAGGATGTGGTTTCCGGCTTTCTCTTTTCACTTTTCTTTTTCTCTTATTTTTATTTATTTATGTATTTATTTATTCATTCTTTTTCACTATCGCCCGGTTCACACTCCACCTACGTCTATTGAACAGGTGAAGAGGCCCCTTCCTTGTTCCCTGTTTAGGATGTGGTTTCCGGCTCTCTCTTTTCCAATCCTTTTTACTCTTACGTAGCCCCCTGCACATCAGTGGCGTTAGCACCTTGCTCGGGGTGATATGATTAAAAAAAAACAAAAAAACTTCCAGATTTAAAAATTCAAATACTCATTGATTTTGTTAGAAATAAACAAAGTTATTCGAATTTACAAACTTTGCTTAGCACACACGCAAAAGTGAATCCAAAAACTAAACTCGTTAAATTTCACACCTCGATGCGAAATGTTTCCCGGCCAATAGAAAACTAGGAAACATTTAAAAACAAAATTCCAATAAACTTCGATTATCAGAAACAAAATTTATTTTATAGACTCTTTTCACAATTCGACGCGAAATTTGTTTATCGTTCAATGGAAAGGCCAGAATCACAGCCGGGAGTGAATTCCCAAATGACCTTTTCGAGCCCCACAAACGAAATAAGACAGAGCAAAATCGACTGTCGCCAGAGAGAAGACAAGCGTAATTTAACACGTACTCTTGACAAACGTCAAGCGATCGATAGTATTATTACCTCTCTTTCTCACCTCTTTATTCTCACGGTTCACCTGTCTGCCTTTTCTTAGACTTGATAATCGAACGGAACCATTTAAGGCTGAGCGAATACTTCAAAGACACTACTACGCAAAGATAACGCTCATACATACATACAAACATACGTTCCTGCCACGAACTCTTGATACCCTTAACTTCTTAATACTGTTTCTCGTTGAACATTTAACTTTTATCAATTCATGTTATTCTTTTCTATTAATAAATAGTTACTGCTACGAACACTTGATATCCTTAACTTCGTAATACTGTTTCTCATTGAACAATAACGTCTACCAATTCATGTTATTCCTAAATTTCTTTTTAAACATACAAATGGTATACTTTTATTTAATATATATATATATATAAATTTTTTTTTTTTTTTTTCACAAATTTACTTTGTGATAACCTGATAACTCTGGATAAAACCTGTACGTTGTAGGAAGTTTGGTTATGTTTGACACAAGGCCAATTTAATAAACATTAACCATCTCTCTACTTTTACAAGTTCCAATAGTTGGTGACTTGAGCCTGAGCTGTAAATAAATCTGGACACCTGAGGGTGTTGGTTGATGGTAATTCGCCCATGATATGGACGCAATCTCGTGATGCACTCTTCGCTACCTGACTGGTCGGTGTTTGTGAAAGCTGTCCCATGGTTTTCCATAGTGTTTGCGATATGAGTGTCATATCAGAGGCTGTGTCAATTTGTAGACGAGCAGGACAATCAGTTTTATTTCCACATATTTGCAGTTCAATTTAGAAATCTTTTTTTTTATTTAATAATCATATCGCCCCAAGCAAGGCATTTTACTGTCACTGTTTTGCACGGGGTTACATAGGAGGAAAGTTATGAGAAAGAGTGACAGGCGGGAAGTGTGAGAAAAGAAGCTACTGGAGTAGAATTTGCGTTTACAATTTATTGGTTTCACAGTAAAAGGGTGGGGACTAGTTGCTAATCTTGTGGCTCGAGTAAGTTGATATATTGGGGGCACAAGTGAGCTAAGTTTATCGGAGCAGAAGCCGTGAAAGTATTTGTAGAAAAGACACAGGGAAGCCACATTGCGCCGATGAGAAAGTGACTGTATCTGAGCTGCCAAGTCGGGATCGATCACATTACAGATTCTCTGCTGGATTTTGTCAAAGACACCCAGGTGGATAGCAGAAGCACCCGACCAGATATGGCAGCGGTATTCAATATATATGTATATACTAAATTATATATTTATAATGTATATATATATATATAATGTATGCATTATATATAACATAATATATATGAGAGGCGAGCAATAAAAAGAAGAACACGGTACAGGGGGTGTCGGAGAAAGGATAGGGGAAAAATGGCAATCATCAAGATAAAAAAAATTAGCAATGGTCGCTGCACTTGGGGGTTTTAGCTATCAGGGAACCAAATCAACAAAATAAGTCCCACAAGCGGGAAATGCGAGAAAAGAATCTCTGAGGGTAGAAGAGACGGTTACTTTTTACAGTAAAAGAGTGGAACATCATTACATTGAGTAAATTCCTGTAGACGGGGCACCAGCTCATCAGAGCACAAGGCGCTAAAATATTTGTAGAAAAGACGGAGGGAAGCCATATCTCGTCGGTGAGAATGTGAATGACGTCGAGCTGCCAAATGGCGATCGGTTACATTGTGGATCCTTCTTTGGACTTCGAGATGAACAGCAGTCGCCCCCGACCAGATATGGCAACAAATGATACGAATGGTAGATTTGTATATGTCCAAGATGGATTCTAACGAGAACTTTCTGGCATGATATAGTGCCTCAAAATTCTTACCAATATATGTAGCTATTTTGATGCAGTCGCTCCACTTGAGGTCGGTTAAGAGATTGAGGCCGAGGAGGCGCAGTGTATTGCTTTCTCAGAGACTAACGTGATCCATGGAAGGTAGGAAAGTTTCTCTTTGTGATTAAAGGAGGGCAGCTTCGTTTTGGAAGCATTAAAATTTACCAGCCATTTATTACACCAGTTCACCACAGTGTAGAGGTCCTTTTCGAGAGGGCCAGCGTGGTTTAATCAGTCACCTCTGACAGATTTCTTATTGAGACGGGAGTAAATGGTGGTGTCATCTGAATAGATGCCTACTTGGGAACTGATTACATCAGGAAGATTATTGATGAAGATCAAGAAAAACGTAGGACCTAGGATAAAGCCTGGAGTAACACACGCGTTCGTATGATAAGATTAATACGACATTCCCTGTGCGAATTGATAGGAACAATTGGATTAGATCAAACAAACGTCCAGATATATCATAGCCCAGTAGCTTGCGCAAGAGTCCATCATGCCAAACCCTGTCAAATGCATTCGAGAGATCCAAGTCAACAGTTTCCTATTTCTTACAAAGAGCTTGGTATATATATATATATATATATTTGGTGATGGTCGTTAGCATATCAGCAGTAGATTTGTTGAAGTGAAAGCTATACTGTTTGTCAGAGAATAGTTTTGAAAAGGCGTATAAGGCGATACTTAGAGGGTGAGAAATCTCTCCAGAGTTTTTAAAATTGGACTACATGGGTCTTTTAACGAGCAGGAAAGCAAGAAGCAGCGTGGCAATAGTTGTAGTGTTGCAGGGGAAAGGGGAGAGTCCAGATGCACATTTTTTTTTAGGACGATGACTAAAATTCCGTCAGCACCACTGGCCTTATGGGAGTGGAGCTTAGAAATTATGTTAGAGACCAGAGGGGTGTAATGTGTGCGTCAATCAGTAGAGCCTCAATCCCAGGCTGGAAGTCGGGTGTGAGTAGTCAAGACGTTTTAAATGTGGAGTTGGAGGAGAAAAGGCAAGCAAAGCACTTAACCTTGTCCGCTGTGGCTGTGAGGACCTTCAAAAGAAGAGATCGAGTCTTTGGTGTCGTTCAACACACTTTTGCAGAGCCGACAGAAAACTTTGGAACCAAATATGTTGGATGCTATATGCAGCTTCATTCTGTCAGTAAACAGCAACATTTAAACTATATATATATATATATATATATATATATATATATATATATATATATAATACATAAGTAATATAAGATTTATTATATATAATACTAGCATCGTAACCCGGCGTTGCCCGTGCAACTCAGAACATTTTAGTAGGAGGAGAAGATGCCACTTTTTATTTTACAGATTTTGTTTTTGTTTGAAAAAACATTTTTTTTTTAAAAAAAGATTTCTTTTGTTTCAAAATAACGGGGGAAAATATTCACATTTTTTTTGTTCACCAAATGAATTTTTAAAACGTCGGAATAAAAATTAAATATAAAGGCTTATTATATATATATATATATATATATTTTTTTTTTATAAAAAATATTTTAATCGCGTTTGACACATGTGATTTGATTTCTGTGACGTAAAACGTCGGAATAAAAATTAACTATAAAGGCTCATTTTTTTTTATAAAAAATATTTTAGTCGCATTTGACAAGTGTGATTTGATTTCTGTGACGTAATCTAGCAACCATCTTAGATCGTAGATGTTTTACGAAGCAAATGTAAACAATCGGCTCCATTGGCCAAAATGTGCGAAAGGTAAAAATTGCTGAACTTAAACTCAAAAAGTATGTGTCGACCTGGCTTCCTTGTAGATGTTTGAATGGCGTAGCTTATAAAATGTAGGTGTGCATGGGGAACAGTCGCACACAGACTCGCAGATTGCATTTTATAGATAGAAATAACGAATATTATTTATTTTATATATAAATAATATCAAATATATATAATAGATATGATAGTTGTTTAATACTTAGTTTTTGGTCATAATAGGGTTAGACCAGTACATATTTGTATTAAAAAGTGTTCGATACAATTATATTGTAGAACTTTTGAATACTTTTGAATGTTTATAAATGGAAAATAATATATATCATATATATGCATAATAGTTATATAAAATTATCTATTATTTATATGTATAATATTCATTATATATATAACAGTGATGATTTTCTTAGGAAAAATTATTAAAAAGTTGTGAGTTTAAAAATGTATTTTTTTGACAGTATTTGTTTTATTTCTATTATTATATTTTATATTTCAGACCGTCCTCGGTCCTTCATCAGAAACAAATGATTTTAAAATTTGAATTAGAAACGTATTTCGCGAGAGCGTTCGTCGAGAGAGTCTGTTTACATCACGTGACGCGTCTGTGGAGAGTTTGGCTACATCAAGTGACGCAGAAAGCGACAGATTTTTTTTTTAAATTTGTAAACGTAAATCTATCTTTAATTCAATACTTATAAATTTTGTTTTAGAGAAAAAATTTCTTGAATGTATCTAAAAAAGTTTAGCTATTGAAATATTTGTAAAAGATTCAAAACACCTAAGTCCCTATTTAACCCTAGCTTTGTATTTAATTTTAAAATCCAGTCTTTTTCTTTCTTTCTGCGCGTGTGTGTAGAACTAAAATCGTCACGTGATGTAAACAAACGCGTCACGTGATGCAAACAGACTCTCCCCACAGACGCTCTCGCGAAATACGTTTCTAATTTAAATTTTAAAATAATTTGTTTCTGATGAAGGACCGAGGATGGTCTGAAATATAAAATATAATAATAGAAATAAACAAATACTGTCAAAAAATACATTTTTAAACTCACAACATTTTAATAATTTTTTCCTATATATATATATATATATATATATATATATATATAAAATCTATTTAAATGTATAATTTATTGTATATTATATAGTACATATAATATATATATGAGTATATGATTATATACGAGTTAAGTATGAATGGAATAAACCTCCGTATCCAAAACCACTATTCTTTAAAAAATGCTCAATACAAAGTAGAGCGAATTAATGTTAATTAAAGTTAATATTTGATTGATAATTTATAACATAAATACGATACAATATCACTACAAAAGTAGCTACATTGTTTCGACACTACTTTTGTGTCTTATAAAGTGATGGCGCTGATTTCAAGTTGAAGTGTTTTAAAAGGTTGAAAACTAGTCAAACCCCCTCTAGTCTATGGTGATCAAGTAATTTCTAATTTTAGAAATATCAGAACAGACTCCAAAAACAATTTATTAGAACATTAATGTTGAAATTTGATTAAAATAGAAATCGGTCATTTTACAATAAAAATTAAAATTTCTTTAAATTATATATATATATATATATATATATATAACGAATTCATTTTAGAGAAAATAAAGGGTTTGGCTTGAAATTTGCAGCCCCTGAAGAAGGCCGGAGCGTAACACGGCTGAAATGTCATAAACATGACAATAAAGATGAGGACAACAGTCCGAAAAATGTCAGTCAGTCAGTTAAGTGCCATACGTGATACACGCTTTGGGCGTTTATGTCTCTAAAGAGACATGACTGACTGGGCAGAAGATTATCCCGCAGTAGGTTGCCATTGCTTTCTGCGGTAGACTAGTTGCCAGCCAAGGCTATAGAACCTAATTTGTAATGCCAACGTACAGCGGGATAATCTGTCCTGCCATTTAACTCATAACTGAGGGGGAGAAGAGATAGATTATATAACATTATTATATTAAGTATAATTAGTGGGGGATCCGTTTATTACTTCATAACAATAGAAAACTGATCCCCCACTTTATGCCTAGTAGCAGTTTTAATTATATTTCCAACTATTATATTCAGTCAGTTAAGTACCATATATGATGCACGCTTTGGGCGATCATGTCTCGAAAGAGACATGACTGACTGGGCAGAAGATTATCCCGCAGCCATTGCTTTCTGCGGTAGACTGGTTGCCAGCCAAGGTTATAGAACCCAATCTGTCTTATTATTTAACCCATGACTGGAGGGAAGAGACGGATTAATACCTTTCCCAAGGTTTTTGTGCGTAAGTGAATGCGAGGAATACAATTGGAATTCGAACTTGAGTCCCCGATTTGTCGTTTCGAGTCGATATCCACTGCACCAAAACGCACCGAGCATTGTAAATAATGCAAATAATACCTCATCTCAGAAGACTGGTGAGTTTTTGAAAAATATGAAAGCAAGAATGATAGGGTTACACTAAATTTGCTGAGTGGGATAGGGAACCGTTAAGACTATGGCTGAGAGGTGTTAAGGAGGGGTATGCTGGGATCGTCATTTGAAACTTCCATTTTTTTTTTCTTGACTGGTTGCGCATTTTTACATTTCTAAATATTCTTAGTTAATATTCATTTTCACTTTCTTGGAAAAGCGTCAAGCCAAAATTCCCATACAGTTTTTCATTCTATTAAAATGCAATATTGAGAATTAACAATAAATTAATGTGAAATACGAGGGTCATTCAATAAATAAGGTGAATTCTTCGGTATAACGACTTCTAATACAGATAGAAGCTTACATTTTTTTATTTATTTTTCAACGTAGTCTCCCATCAGTGTCACACACTTTTCCCATCTTCCCATGCACAAGCTTCCGTATTACCTCAGCGTAAAAATCTTTGGACTGATGTCTCAGCCAATCGCTCACAGCACTTTTGACTTCATCGTCACTTTTAAACTTCGTGCCTCTCGTGAACGCTTTCAAGGGACCAAACAGGTGAAAGTCTGAATGGGCAAGGTCTGAGCTGTAAGAGGGAGAGACACTGCTGGGACAACTCGACCCTCTTCTGTTTCTGCTCTGCAGTAAACATATTTGGCACCCACCTGCAGCTGACCTTCGAGTAGGAAAGGTCATCATGGACAATTTTGTGTGCTGTCCCAACACATAGGCTCAAAGTCCTTGCAATGTTATCCACTGTCACTCTTCTGTCAGACTGAATGAGATCACTGACCGATTCGATCACCTCAGGAGACGTCACTTCTGTAGGCCTCCCAGGCCTTTCTTCATCCTCAACACTGCTCTGTCATTCTTTAAACAATTTAGCCCACTTGTAGACATTTTCTTGGATGAAACATGTGGCACCATACACAGTTGACATTCTCCTATGAATGTCAAAAGGTTTGCACCCTTCAGCAACCAAAACTTCATAACTGACCTCTGTTCAATCCTGGAGCATGCTTCTTGGTCGGCCATCTTCCAAACTCTCAAAGTTTTTTTTTTTCAATCTGCAAAAAAAAAAAAAAAAAAAAAAAAAAATATATATATATATTAAATCCCTTTGAAAAATAAGTAAAGAAAAAGTAAGCTTCTATCTGTATGAGAATTCCTTATACCGAACAATTCACCTTATTTATTGAATGACCCTCGTAGAAGTCCTTATACCGAAAAATTCACCTTATTTATTGAATGACCCTCGTAGAAGTCCTTATACCGAAAAATTCACCTTATTTATTGAATGACCTCGTAGAAGTCCTTATACCGAAAAATTCACCTTATTTATTGAATGACCTCGTAGAAGTCCTTATACCGACAAATTCACCTTATTTATTGAATGACCCTCGTAGAAGTCCTTATACCGAACAATTCACCTTATTTATTGAATGACCTCGTAGAAGTCCTTATACCGAACAATTCACCTTATTTATTGAATGACCCTCGTAGATGTCCTTATACCGAACAATTCACCTTTTTATTGAATGACCTCGTAGATGTCCTTATACCGAAAAATTCACCTTATTTATTGAATGACCTCGTAGAAGTCCTTATACCGACAAATTCACCTTATTTATTGAATGACCCTCGTAGAAGTCCTTATACCGAACAATTCACCTTATTTATTGAATGACCCTCGTAGAAGTCCTTATACCGAACAATTCACCTTATTTATTGAATGACCCTCGTAGAAGTCCTTATACTGAACAATTCACCTTATTTATTGAATGACTCTCGTAGAAGTCCTTTATACTGAAAAATTCAATTATTTATTGAATGGACCTCGTGGAAGTCCTTATACCGGACAAATTCACCTTATTTATTGAATGACCCCTCGTAGAAGTCCTTATACCGAACAATTCACCTTATTTATTGAATGACCCTCGTAGAAGTCCTTATACCGAACAATTCACCTTATTTATTGAATGACCTCGTAGAAGTCCTTATACCGACAAATTCACCTTATTTATTGAATGACCTCGTAGAAGTCCTTATACCGAACAATTCACCTTATTTATTGAATGACCCTCGTAGATGTCCTTATACCGACAAATTCACCTTATTTATTGAATGACCTCGTAGAAGTCCTTATACCGAAAAATTCACCTTTTTTATTGAATGACCCTCGTAGATGTCCTTATACCGAAAAATTCACCTTTTATTTATTGAATGACCCTCGTAGAAGTCCTTATACCGACAAATTCACCTTATTTATTGAATGACCTCGTAGAAGTCCTTATACCGAACAATTCACCTTATTTATTGAATGACCTTCGTAGAAGTCCTTATACCGAACAATTCAATTATTTATTGAATGACCTCGTAGAAGTCCTTATACCGAACAATTCACCTTATTTATTGAATGACTCTCGTAGAAGTCCTTATACCGAAAAATCTAACTTTATTTATTGAATGACCCTCGTAGAAGTCCTTATACCGACAAATTCACCTTATTTATTGAATGACCCTCGTAGAAGTCCTTATACCGAACAATTCACCTTATTTATTGAATGACCTCGTAGAAGTCCTTATACCGAACAATTCACCTTATTTATTGAATGACTCTCGTAGAATTCCTTATACCAAAAAATTCACCTTATTTATTGAATGACCCTCGTAGAAGTCCTTATACCGAACAATTCACCTTATTTATTGAAATGACCCCCGTAGAAGTCCTTATACCAAAAAATTCACCTTATTTATTGAATGACCCTCGTAGAAGTCCTTATACCGAACAATTCACCTTATTTATTGAATGACTCTCGTAGAATTCCTTATACCAAAAAATTCACCTTATTTATTGAATGACCCTCGTAGAAGTCCTTATACCGAACAATTCACCTTATTTATTGAATGACTCTCGTAGAAGTCCTTATACCAAAAAATTCACCTTATTTATTGAATGACCCTCGTAGAAGTCCTTATACCGAAAAATTCACCTTATTTATTGATGACCCTCGTAGAAGTCCTTATACCAAAAATTCACCTTATTTATTGAATGACCTCGTAGAAGTCCTTATACCGAAAAATTCGCCTTATTTATTGAATGACCCTCGTAGAAGTCCTTTTACCGAAAAATTCGCCTTATTTATTGAATGACCCTCGTAGAAGTCCTTATACCGAAAAATTCAATTTTATTTATTGAATGACCCTCGTAGAAGTCCTTATACCGAAAAATTCACCTTATTTATTGAATGACCCCTGTAGAAGTCCTTATACCGAAAAATTCGCCTTATTTATTGAATGACCCTCGTAGAAGTCCTTTACCGAAAAATTCGCCTTATTTATTGAATGCACCGTAGAAGTCCTTATACCGAAAAATTCGCCTTATTTATTGAATGACCCTCGTAGAAGTCCTTTTTTTACCGAAAAATTCGCCTTATTTATTTAATGACCCTTCCACGTCTTCCTATCCCTGGTGGCTCTTAGCACACATTCTCCTGTTACACCACTCAAACCCCGCTCTGCCATCCACTAGCTCAAGCCCCTAAATCTAGAATATAAATGTATAAAAACTAGCATGGCCACAAAATGAAGGATCAGTTTATATCATGGCCTTCTACGTCTCTCTATCCCTGGTGGCTCTTAGCACGCTTTCGCCTGTTACACCACGCAACCCCTGTTCTGTCATCCACCTGATCAGGTTCTTCAAATACGTTATCCGTTGCTTTCCCCTATCTCTTATTCCCTCTATCTGGCCTGTTAGTATCAGGTTCTCCAAGCCCTCCTTCCTCATTGCATGTCCCAGGAACTTGTTGTCTCTTGCTGATGCTCAATATTAATTTCTTTGTCTTTTCCATCCTTTCCAAAACCTCATCATTGCTCACATACTCGGTTCATGATATCCGCAGCAGCCTTCTGTAGAACCACATTTCACTTGCTTCAAGTTTTTCTTTCATTTTTGAAGATATTTTCCAGCATTCATTGCCATATTGAAGAACTGACATCACATAGCAAATCAGTACTCTTTTCTTTGTTTCTAGTGAAAGTTTCCTGTCTCTTAATATCTTATTCAGCTTCTGGAACGAGTCAATTTGCCTTCGGATATCTGTGTCGCACTTTCTGTCTTCTGCTAGAACACTTCCTAGGCATTTAAACTTTTTATAACTGCCTGATTTTAGGATCCCCCACCTGTATTTGGCATTTTGGGTTGCTCTTTTTGCTGATGACCCTGCATTCGGTTTTCTTGCAGTTTATTTGTTTTTCTTTTCTTGTCACTCTCTTCAGCTACCTTCTGTAGGAGGTCTTGCAGTTTCCTTTCCGTGTCTGTCTACTTTTCTCAAAATAAGTTGAAAATCTCATTGTGTCGTCAGGAGCAATGACAAATAGACACGGTAACCCTCCTACTTTGGAGGGCTCTTGAGTCATTTATTAAGTTAATATTAGCATAAAAATAACCAAACAATGCTTAAAATGTCGTTAGATTCAATCAGTCAGTTAATTGCTATACGAGATACACGCTTGAAAAATGACTGACTAGGCAAAAGATTTTCCCGCAGTTGGTTGCCATTATTTTCTACGGGAGACTATAGCTGGAAGGAGAAGTGATGAATTAATACCTTTTCCAAGGGTATTTATGCGCACCCAACCTAATTTAACCACACTGATTACACAATTTTGTTGCTTTCTACCAAACTCTTGTGGACTAGTTTTCGCACTGAAGGTTATAAACGTGCTATGTCGGTTGCTAATCGACAACGCACCCAAAATGTTAGGAACTTAGTAATCTTCCACTGAAAGCTGACTCCTTAGTATTCGGCTAACTGCCGACTAATATCAACTGCCTTAGTCCAACTATGTCCAAACTGGAATTAACTAGTAGTTCTACTGAACTCTAAATAACTTGTATTTATTTTTGTACATACATAGAAAAAATGTGGCACAAGGCCGAAATTGGGGATAGGGAAGGTTGGTCTTCATCTGTCCTAGTTTAACTTACCTATTCACTTTCGTCGGCCCTGACACACTTATAATAAACCTTACACCATAATACCACATTTTTACTTACCATTCTTACCGCGTTCACCATAATACCTCAGCTGCTCTATGAAGTCCTACTTAACTCCCATATGTACAATGTTCAGTGGAGGGCATGGGCAGAAAATAACAACATTAAAATATCCCCAATGATTTCATACAATGAATAAACGATATATACAAGAAACTAAATAAAATCGTATTAGTAATAAAAGCCCCCCCCACTACTCTAATATTGTGACAGCAAAGTCACTTCCCCGGACGAAAAATAATGCGTGGCTTAAGGAATATAATAACTACATTTATCCGATCGGCAGTCACTCACACAATCACTCACCCATTTAAACACCAAAACAAAAACGAAAAGCACACTTGAAAAATAACGAAAACCGCCACGCATCCACCGAAGAACTAACATTGCTGAACACCTAAAGTGGGAAGGGTGGGGGATTAAACTAAAAGAAAACTGGGGACAAAAATAAAAAGGGCCAATGAGCACTCATAACCTAGCTAAGTTAACTTTAAAGCGTAAAACAGAAAATCAAATACTTCCTACTCTAAACTAACAGGGAAGGGGTGCACATGTTGTGCCCAGCACACCCAATATCCTGATGCCTAACCAGCATCAAACAACCACTCCAGGTCAGCACCTTTCACTCGACAGAAACGCGCAAGACTCACCCACCTTTTGCCAAATTCAGATGGAGTGAGTCGTTTCCTTTCCGTCCTGATCTTGACTTTAAGCTGATGCTTAAAGAACAAGATCAGTTGGGAAGAGGCAAACTTCTCATCACCATAGAATTCCTTCTGTCCCGTTGTCCAAATGACGACTCGCATAACACCTAGTAAGCAAAAGAGCACATAGTGCTCAGCCCTAGATAACGGAGGTACGACATTGCTACAAACAGAACTAGCCTCAAGGACAAAGAACTTTCCACGCTGCATACGAACCATGAGATCTTCAAAAAACTTACACAACGGAGCAACAACACTGCAGTGGAAGAAGGCATGATCGACGGTTTCCGCCGACAGCCCACAACGCACGCAGGTTGATTTCGGTGTTAGGCCCGCTGCATTAAGCTTCTTGCCAACCCAGAGAGCCTTCAGCCAGGTGAGTGATGCCTCATCGTTAGTGAGACATTTCAACCCAGGCGCCCAAGGCCATATGGAGCGAGCCTCCTGCTTCGTAAGCCCGAACTCGCCTATCAGTTCATCTTGAACGGCCCCCCCTAACTAACACCCGATATAATGTCTTAAGAGACAAAGCTTGGGCGTTGGAGAGGCCATCTGTAGCCCGCAAGAGAAACTGGAGAGCCAAACGACATTCTTTATAGAAGGAGCACTCGCCACGAGGAGTACGGCCGGCCTCCTCCTTCGACAAATGCACACTTCTCAAGGATGGAAAGTTTTTATGGACGTGCTCTTTAACGAGGGCGCCGTTCTCATCCGCCAGCATACACATTCGATCCAGGAATCAAATGCGAAGCGTGTGTTGACGAATCTCAACGCTAGGCATGCCCAGACCGCCCTCAGAAGGATGAAGGTAACAGATCTCGCGACGCACCTTGGAAGCCTTGCCTTCTCCCCAAAGGAAGGAGAACAAGAGCTGTATTAGTCCCAAACGAATGGCACACGGGAGAGGAAGTACCGAAAGTCGGTAAAGGAGAATCGGGTAGATTCTCGAGGCACATACTTCCGCCCTCCCCTTTAAGGAAAGATTCCTCCGAGTCCACAGACGAACTGCGCCCTCGGCCTTCTCTCGAACCTCCGACCAATTCATTTCCAACTAGAGATCAGGACCGAAAAAGACACCGAGAATATTGATCGGCCCGTCCGTCCAGAGGAAAGGTCCGGGAAGAGAAACTCCCTTCCACGCACCCAATCGCAAGCAGACAGACTTATCGCGATTGATCTTGGCCCCTGTCACCGTCTCATAGCATCTGGTTTCTTTGCTAACTTCGTCAATCTCGGCTTTGCTCGACACAAAAACCGAAACGTCGTCAGCATAGGCGGAGTACCTGGCCGAGGTGGTAGCACCAGGTAGGGAAATTCCGCGAAGGACCGGATTCGCCTTTAACTTGCGAAGGAATGGCTCCAACGCAAGAACGTAAAGAAAAGGCGAAAGTGGACAGCCTTGACGAATGGAACGAGATAATGTGAAAGGCTTCGATCTTACCCCATTCACTTCCAACAGCGCACAGAGGGACTCATACAGCAGTCGGATCCAGGAGCGAAAGTACGGCCCGAAACCGGCGGCGGAAAGGACAGACTCCAAAAACCGATGGTCAACCCTATCGAATGCCTTGGACTGATCCAAATTGATCAGCGCGGCTTCAGTGTCGGTTTTCTCGATGATCAGGCGTACCAAATGAAGGTTGTCCTGAATAGTCCTGCCCTTCACAGCACAAGTCTGCTCGGGGCCAATCAGACTAGGGAGGACAGCCTGCAAACGGCGAGCCAAGACCTTGGCAAAAATCTTTAAGTCAGTGTTTAACATCGTTAAAGGCCGATAATTATCTATGCCACCCCCACCGCCCTTGCTCTTGCGAAGCAACTTGATTACACCCCTGGTGAAGCGTCGAGGTATAGACCCCTGCTCCATCCAGTTGTTATAAACAAGAGCCAGCAGAGGAACAAAAACGGACGACTGCCTCAAGTACAGTTCGTAGGGAAGATCATCCAATCCTGGAGTTTTGTCCCGGCCAACCAATTTCAGCGCATCCCAGATTTCCGACTCTGTTATGGGCCCCTCGCACCCAGCCGCTTCAGCCGCCTCGAGGCGGAGAAAGTCAGCCAAATAGGTATCGAACTGAGCCGAGCTCAGGCCGGTCTCCCTGGTGAAAAGATCCTGGAAGTCATCACGAAAAGCCCCACATATACCCACGTCTGTAGTCACGGTACGTCCATCCGGCAATGTGATGTCCTTGATATGCCGATTGGCTGCTTGCCTAGCTTCCTCTGCACGCAATTCTGCGGCCATATTCGTTGCCTCAAAAGACATTCTTTTTAACCTAGCCCAAACTACCAGAGCTTGATCCTTCTTGATAAGCAAGGAGGCCAGCTCGGCCCTAGCTAACGCTACGTCCCCACTATTACGGGATTTCACTGCCCGATCGACTTTTTTCTCTACTGCCGTTTGCGCCGCTAAATTAGCTAAGTTGAGCCGACGGCTATAGTCGGCAGCAAACGACCTAAGTTTGGATTTAAGTGTATCCCACCACTTATTCCCAACCACAGCCCCCGTCAGTTCCCGCTTTAGTGTTATTAACAGCTGTTCCTGGAAATCTTGGCTATCAAATAATGACGTGTTCAATTTCCAGTACCCAGTCAACTTAACCTTAGGCTTATCTAAGTTTACACGAACCCGGACGAGCCTATGATCCATGTAAACTATCGAATGGAAACTTGGACAACCTAAGAGCCCTACGTCGACTCTCCTAACTATGACTCGGTCGAGATAGCTTGCGCGTACCTTCGAATCCGAGCTGCCCCTATTAGTCCAAGTCCACACTACCTCCCGGGGGTGTTCATTCCGGTATTTATCGACAAGATCATTCCTGTCGAGAAATTCCCGAAATGCTTTCACATCCGGGTTGTTAGTACCCGATCTTTTTCCTATACGATCTTTCTCAGGGTCAAGGACGGCATTCCAATCCCCCGCTAAAATTACCCGCCTAGATGTTCCAAAGAACGACTCGAGCCGCCGAAACAAAGCAGGACGCTCCGCATGGTCATTGGGCGCATAAACCCCAATAAGCCGAAAAGACTTCTCCTTTATGGTAATATCCAGCACACAAATCCTGCCCGCTGGATCCGCGAAGACAAGCGTACACACCGCACCTAAAGACTTGCTCACTAGCCAGGAAACACCTCTAGAACGACCATCAACACATGCTGAATAGAGATCGTAAT
Source organism: Ascarosepion bandense (assembly GCA_037127315.1). Lineage (NCBI taxonomy): Eukaryota > Metazoa > Mollusca > Cephalopoda > Sepiida > Sepiidae > Ascarosepion > Ascarosepion bandense. The sequence goes on from JBBBDQ010000445.1 coordinate 3,291,735, forward strand.
CCCTAGGCAGTATGCCCTCATAGTCGCCAGCTAAAACCGGGTTTCCTGTATACAACAAACATCAACCCCGAGGCGCTGGAGATCATGAGTGAGTCTCACTCTCCGAGACTCTGACCTCAGCCCCCGGGCATTCACACTTGCTAACCAAAGAGCCATTGTGATACGTAATTAGGGTTGGGGTCCTGGACAGAACATGGACGGGGAAAGGATGCCGACAGCCTCTCCCATTGACCCATGGCCCATCACATTCTTGATAGTGCCGTCAGAGGAGACGCCGCCAACATCCCAGGGAAAGGTTAATTTCAGAGCCCTATAGAGGGAGGGATTAACCAAAACCGGGACCCGTCCAGAACAAAATTTTTCAAGGTTAGTAAGTTTGTCCGATTTTGTTGTGATGATAGGTGGAATCATAGGAATCGCTTTGGCAGCCTCCTCGACCATGCCCCAAGTCTGCTGCGCCCCCGACCCAGTGCGAATGACAGTTAATAGCCTTTGAGCTTCGGGGAAATTTTTTGGTAGTTCTATGTCTTTTTCACTACACTTCTTCATGGCCAATAGCGCCTTCAGCTGCTTTATTCTGTTCCCGAAATCTTTGGCTCTTTCGGCCTGAGCCGGGGAGATGCGGCAGATGTCCTCCTCTTGCCTGTATGGCACTTTGGCTGGTTTCTTTCGTGCCTGCTTGTCTTCTGATGAAGGACTTCTTTGTCGTTTGGATGGAAGGAGCATCTGTTTTGGGGAAGAGGGACAGGGAGAGAGAGACATGGTGACATGCGAAAATAGTTTATGATGGGGCTGGGTTCTCGACTACAAGGGGATGGTTTACGGGGTGTGGGTTGGGAAGAATGAATTTTATTTTTGTCCGATTTTTTCTTTTGAGGGGAGGACGGGGCAGAGGCCGAGGAGCGGGATGGACGTTGTGCCAGTTGTTTTTTTAAGTCCTCTGATGGGCGAAAAGGACGTTTCTCTAATTGTTTTTTGAGCTCTTCGATCCTTTCCATTTTCTCATAACCGGGGTCAAATGCTTCCAGTTTTGGTGCCGATCAGGCCGAGGCATCGCCCTTCTTGCTGATGGAGGGAGTGGGGCTGTTAGTGCCTTTAGTCCTAGGAGTCTCCGGGAACCGAGGTTCCGCCGCTTGACGCTTCCCCCTGGCCCTGCCAACAACCAGCCACTCCCCCTTATCCTTCTCCAAGACTGCACTTGCAGCTGGTAATGGCTTTTCGTGGGGTGAGGGAACATTTTTATTCCCAACCGGGGGAACTACCGCACCGGTCCTGGGTATTGGCATCCCCACTACGGGCGAGACGGATGTGACAGAAGCGGCCAGAGGGGTATTTTGGTTGACTTGGGCCTGGCTTCCAGAGGCCTTCTTCTCTGGGAAGGAGGAGGAGAGGTGACCAGTCTCTCCACACCTCCAGCATTTTGGCTTGCGGCCGGACACGATCACCGGCAAGCTCAGGCCCCCCTACGTCAAGAGAGTTGGGGGATGGTCAGGAAGGCGTGGCGGTCGATCATTACTTCGAAAAACCATCCCCCGGTCAGGTCATCGCAGGATGCATCTAAAATTTGTCCGAAATGCGAAAAGTATGCAGCAAGATGCTCCCCGATAACCTGAGGAGGAACCACATATACTGCTACTTTGGTCCTTCACTTGCCATCGTACTCAGTTCTTATATGATCCTTTGTGATCAGATCCTGCGTAGCCATTTTTAAGCAGTCATCTGGCGTGGGTAGCAGTACGTCCCACATGAAGAAGCCCGCACCTTTAACTATTCTTAAAGGCCTAACCCCTGTTGACTGCAGTGCTTTTATCACTGTGTCTTTCGTTCTGCGACAAATTTTGCGCGTACGCTTGTCCACCACGAAGACTGACACTATTCGTTTTTCAATTTTCTTAAATTCCTGAGGAACTTCTAAGAGCCCATTTTCTTTTACAAGGTGTGCGTAGCTCTTAGCTCTCCGTCTAATTGATTTTGCATTTTGGTGGGGGACTTCCAGCCACAGGGCGATTCCCCGGCCTCAGCATCTTTCGTTGTCTTGTTATTGTTCAATTTTTCCTTTTCTGGTTCTTTAACATGTTTCTGACCATTTTCGGCACATTTTCTTTGTCCTTTACTTCTTACCCTTCTCCCAGAAGAGAGAGAAATGCCTCATCGGTTTTTTCTGGAGGACCCTTCCAAGGGGGGTCAAAACTTAATTTTTTCTTTTTTTTTCCGAATTTTGTCGGTCATTTTAAAGTTTTAAAACTCCACGCAATACTAATTGTTCTTTTCCCACCAATCTAAATTAAACTTATATGGAGGGGTGGGAAAAAACGGGAGTAAAAATGGAAAATATAAAGAAAACAAATAAATAAAAACACAAAATAAACAAGCAACAATAAAGACAAGAAAACGGTTTTAAAATAAAAACAACAAACCCCGAAGGATTTTAAAAATAAATACAAAATAAGATTAGCCAATAACGGCAAACAACTTGGAAATTTAAGAAAACACTAGCCTTTAGCGGCCAAAAATAAACTACGAAAACAAACTAAAAACTTGCCTTAAAACGGCAAAAAGATAAGCCTCTAGAGGTTTACCAAAATAAAAGAAAACAAACGTGAACAATGAATAAACTTTACAAGTTACAATAAGACTAAAGAAGAAATAAAACAAAGAGAATAAAAGGAGTTGCCTAAAAAAGCTACTCTCGTTAAAATAAATAGGAGGAGGGGTTAAAAATAAACTTTGATGGGATTAAATAAAGTTTACAAAAAAAAGGAATCAACAAAATAAATTTGTACAATGAATAAACTTTACAAAAATATGACAAACTACACAAAGGAAACAAATACGAAAAATAAAACAAACAAAAAGCGAAGAGTCGCCTAAGGCTACCTCCGTAAATGAAATATGGGGAAGGGTAAAAAAAGAAACGTGGAAAAAAAAGTTAATTAAACAGTTGTTTGGTAAAAAATTCAAATGAAAGTTACTATTAAAAGAAAAGTTTTTAAACAAAAATAAATATGGCACTTAAGGCCAAACGGATACTGAAAAAAAGAGAAACAAAAAATTAATTCAAGACGGCCGACCTAAACAAAAACAAATATGGCCGTCAAAAAAATACGAAACTAAAATACAAAAAGCTAGAAAATAAAAAAAATAAAAAGAACAAAGCAAGAAAACGAAAAGGTAAATAAAAATAAAATTATCTAAACCAAAGAAGGGTCTTTTCTGTAAAAGAAATTTAGTTCAAATGGGTTATAAAATAAATTCCAACAAAAAGTTCAAACCTCGCCAAAACAAGGTCGGAGAAGTCTGAAATGACAACTAACACACGTCAAAAAGAAAGTCCTATGAACTTCCCGTAAACGCTTACTAATACAGGAGGGAGAGGCCATTATCTGAGGAATAGGTGTGTTACACCATAACCCAAACTAAGTCTAGTAGTACGGAATATGGCTTCAGCCGTTAGTGAGCAGTACTCTTTGTGAGGCAGCGTATAAACAGACAAGAGAGAACATCTTTGGAGTTATTGAAAGTTTGGGTAAACAATTTTACTCTTTTCGTGTTCAAATTCCTCTAACATCTGTGGCAGCAGATCACGTAAATATATATATATATTGCGTATAATGACTCATTTAAATTTCACAGACAATCGGAATTGATTGGAGAAACGACGATGACGCCAGTGCGTGCTGAGGATGAAGGATTTTTATTTTAAAATAGAAACCAAACAAAACACCTGCTAGTTTTCCGCTAAAGAAAAATCACTTAGAAAGAGACGCACATTCGACTGTCCGTCTTCGGACTTATTATAAAGCGCTGTTGTCCATTTGGGCTTCGAAAGACAGGACAAAAACAAGAATAGCCGCGGGCGATAAAATTACCATGTATTTGCAACGAAGAGAAGATACGCCAGTTTCCAAGGATCCCCTGTGGAACTGGCGAGACCAAAAACGAACAAATTCTTTCAGAGGAAGTCGGCAGATTCAACAGTTCAATAGTAGTAATTGACTCCGGTCATCTAAAATATTGGCGCGCACGCGCAGAAACACACACACACACACACACACACACACACACACACACACACACACACACACACACACACACACACACCACTTTATCTGGTTCATTTTCACGCATAAAACGCGGAAGTAAATTGCCAAATAGACATGCGCGTTGCGTAGTGAATACTACCGCGGAAAGGAGGAGCGGTGAATTCAGCGTGCCGAGTTCAAATCCCATCCGAGTTCGATGCATTCACTCTTGCACAATTGCTCTTAGGAAATGTAAAACTCTACTTTTATATATTTGTCTATATTTCTGAGATGAGGTAGTATTTACAGAATTTACATTATTCTGACTATTGTCCTCATTTTATTTTGCCATTTGTACGACGTTTCGGCCGTTCTAAGCTCCGGTTTTCTTCAGGTGCTATGAATTTTGAAACGAACTCTTTATTACAATCACTGAGGTATATCATATTCATTTTTTGCGTAATGCCCCGATTGGAAGTGATGAGTAATCCCCCTCTAACCCTGCAAGTTAGTGCTTCCAAAACGAAGCTTCCAAAACGTCTATATCCCCTGTGTCATGTGTCCTTAAGTGTAATATAACAATCTGGCCCCACCCGAGGAAGGCTGATGCAAGCGAGGGTGTTTCCGGTCGTTGAAAGGAACGGATGTAGTTTGACCTTATTTCCGGCAGCAGCGGAAATAACTACAGAGGCAAACAGAACAGGTGTCTCTGAGAATTACGTGGGCGTGCGTGGGCGAGGCAAAACCGGAAGAAAAAGTCCCGGTTCTGGAAGATTATAAAAAGACCTCGGCACACGGATTCGCCAGTAGAGGAGCAACAGAGATCGGCCGGTGAAGAGAGAGACACAACAGATAAGACTACACTCCCGTCAACCCATTAGAAGCGCTCTCTCTCAATTCTCTGTTCCCTATGCTACACGGTTCATCGTCATTAATATTTTTATATATATGCGTGTTTGTTGTTTGTCGATATATAACATAAGGACACATGGCCCAAGGGATACAGACGTTGGTTAGTTCCTGTGACTTGACCCAAAGAGTTGTGAGTTCAATACCAGGCTACAGCATTGATGAACAAGAGAGTATTGAGCCATATTGTTGGGATAAAAAGCAACAATAATAAGATGGAATAAAACTAGTAATAAAATAATAGTAATAATGAAGAGTGTATAGAGCCAGAGTGTTGGGATAAAAAGCAACAATAATAAGATGGAATAAAACTAGTAATAAAATAATAGTAATAATGAAGAGTGTATAGAGCCAGAGTGTTGGGATAAAAAGCAACAATAATAAGATGGAATAAAACTAGTAATAAAATAATAGTAATAATGAAGAGTGTATAGAGCCAGAGTGTTGGGATAAATGCAACAATAATACGATGGAATAAAACTAGTAATAAAATAATAGTAATAATGAAGAGTGTATAGAGCCCCAACAATGATAAGATGGAATAAAACTAGTAATAAAATTATAGTCATAATGGAGGTAATTTTTCTTTTTGATGTTGTCAATCTGAGCAGCCGATCCGATCGTGAAGAGTCTTCAGAAAGTGGTTTAAATCATCGCAAATGTTAAGTCAAGACATGCAAAACCCATTTCTCACCACCAACGCGAAAAATGTAAATTTGGATTCTTATTTTAAAACGTTATTTTTTTTTTAATCACTTCATTCCAAGTAAGACAATATGTCCACTTAGTTGGAACGGGTTGCTTAGTGTGAGTGAACATGTGGAAAACACATTATTAAGGAGAGGGTGCAATTAAAGTAAAAAGTATTAAAACGATACAATGTAACTGTATAGATTGCGTTTAAATTTTTAATGAACAAACTCGTTTGAAAAGAAAAAAAAAACGTGTGTTTTCACATATATTGGCAGCAAATGTGTTAATAAATTTCATTTCATTTACCAGATTAAAATGTCATTAGCTTTATACATTAAAGTCTAACAAAGATTTAAAAAAAAACACTGATTACATTTTATAAGGTTTCAAATATTCAATTAACACTTTTTGTAAATTAAAGTCTGACTGGAAAGCAAGAAGTCGGAAGAATGTTTCAGAATTATTAGTTCAAGAGAAAAAAATTGTTAGCATAAAACTTAGAATTACATCTAACCATTTTAACTGTTAAATGATAAGACCTTACCAGGTAAACAAAAATCCAAAAGAAAGTTTCACAAATGATAAGTGCGAATGAAGAAACTGTTAACATAGAAATTACGGTTACATTTAGCCAGTTTAACCGTTAAATGATGAGACTCTACCGGGAAAGCAAAAATCCGGAAGAAAGTTTCACAAATGATAAGTGCGAATGAAGAAACTGTTAACATAGAAATTACGGTTACATTTAGCCAGTTTAACCGTTAAATGATGAGACTCTACCGGGAAAGCAAAAATCCGGAAGAAAGTTTCACAAATGATAAGTGCGAATGAAGAAACTGTTAACATAGAAATTACGGTTACATTTAGCCAGTTTAACCGTTAAATGATGAGACTCTACCGGGAAAGCAAAAATCCGGAAGAAAGTTTCACAAATGATAAGTGCGAATGAAGAAACTATTAACATAGAACTTACGGTTACATTTAGCCAGTTTAACCGTTAAATGATGAGACTCTACCGGGAAAGTAAAAATCCGGAAGAAAGTTTCACAAATAATAAGTGCGAATGAAGAAACTAGTAACATAGAACTTACGGTTACATTTAGCCAGTTTAACTGTTAAATGATGAGACCCTACCGGGAAAGCAAAAATCCGGAAGAAACTTGTACAAATGATTAGTGCAAATGAAGAAACTATTAACACAGAACTTACGGTTATATCTAGCTATTTCAGTTATAAATTTGTGTGACTATGCCTCCAATCTAGTACTGCCCTTAAATTAAAAAAAATTCTAGCTACTATAGAGATAGGTTCATCAGAACAATTGCCATGAAGTATTGATAGAAATGGCATAAGTCAGTTACGTTACAGTAGTGGAAAAGTAAGTAAATCCGAAATGCCATGTTAAGACCAATAAAATTGCAGATGATAAAATTCAATTTTTAGTTCTGAAGCAAAAGCCCATTCATTTTCTTCATGTGACGTGTCCATTCAGGACGTAGGCGATCATGGACTTCCACTTGGCTCTGTCTCTTGTCGCTCTCAATATTTTTTCTTTCGGTATCTCTCCCAAACCTCGCTCCGCCATCCATTTGCTCAGGCCTATCAAGTATGTCTCGTGCTGCTTTCCCCTGTCTCTCTTTCTTTCTATCTGTTCTATGAGTATTAAATCTTCCAGACCTTCCTTCCTCATTAGGTGTCCCAGGAACGTCATCTGTCTCTTCCTGATGTTAAGTATGCGTTTTTTTCTCGTATGCATTCTCTCCAATACCTCACCGTTGCTCACGTACTCAGTTCATAATATCCTCACCATCCTTCTGTAAAACCACATTTCTACTCCCTCAAGCCTTTCCTCCTTCATGGCTTACGGCGATATCACGTTGAATACACCGGTTCTCGCTCGATCACCGAAGTTAAGCTACGTTGAGCCTGGTCAGTACTTAGATGGGTGACCGCTGGGGAATACCAGGTGCTGTAAGTGTTTAGTGACGGATGTACGTTGTGGTGCAGTGGATATCGGCTCGGAAAGAGAAATCAGTGAGCCGAGTTCGAATTCCACTTGAATACCCTGCATTCACTTACGCACTGGTATCCTTGGGAAAGGTATTAATTCGTCCCTTCCTTCCAGTTATGGGTTAAATAACAAGGGTAGAACTTGGAGACCCTGCCTTTAAAAACAAATCCCAATGAATCTTGATACTCGAAAAGAAAAAAGTATTACTAGACACAAAAAATTATATAAAAACAACAATAAATTGTTGAAAGAAAAAGGTATAACCAGCAATAAATAAACAAAAATTTAGTTGGCAATAAATGACCCGCCGAGGTTGATTTGCCATAAAAACAAAACAACCAACCAACCTTTCCTTCATCTTTGATGAAATCGTCCAGCATTCACTTCCATACAGAAGGACAAATATCACATAGCAATCCAGCACTCTTTTCTTTGTTTCTAATGAGATTTTCCTGTCTCTCAGTAGTCTGGTTAGCTTCTGAAATACGTCTTTGGCTTTGCGAATGCGTCCTAAGGCTCTCAGTGTCGCATTTTATTCATCCTCTGTCAGAATGCTTCTCAGGTACCTGAATCTCTTTACTTGTTTCATTTTAGTTTAAAAAGGCCATTAGAAATCCCCAATGAAACTCTAAAATGCACGATAATGAACACATTCTCGGATAGGAGAATTGATAAACTAATTTGTTGCACATTTTTTTTGTTTTTTTTTTGCAATTCAACTTTTATAATGTCTTCTGTTTTTGTTTGTTAACTCAAAATTCATTACGGTGAAATATGCAATTATTTTCCGAACACTCATACGAGGGTCATTCAATAAATAAGGTGAATTTTTCGGTATAAGGACATCTACGAGGGTCATTCAATAAATAAGGTGAATTTTTCGGTATAATGACTTCTACGAGGGTCATTCAATAAATAAGGTGAATTTTTCGGTATAAGGACTTCTACGAGGGTCATTCAATAAATAAGGTGAATTTTTCGGTATAAGGACTTCTACGAGGGTCATTCAATAAATAAGGTGAAATTTTCGGTATAAGGACTTCTATTATAGATAGAAGCTTACTTTTTTTTCCCCTTTACTTCTTTTTCAAAGGGATTTAATTTTTTTTTGCAGATTGAAAAACAACTATGAGAATTTGGGAGATTAACAAAGCTGGCTGAACAAGAAGCATGCTCCAGAATTGAACAGAGGTTAGTTATTAAGGTTTTTGGTTGCTGAAGGGTGCAAACCAGTTGAAATTCATAGGAGAATGTCAACTGTGTATGGTCCCACATGTTTCAGCCAAAAAATGTCTACAAGTGGGCTAAATTGTTTAAAGAAGGACAGAGCAGTGTTGAGGATGAAGACAGGCCTGGGAGGCCTACAGAGCTGAGGTCTCCTGAGATGATCGAATCAGTCAATGACCTCATTCAGTCTGACAGAAGGGTGACAGTGGATAACATTGCAAGGACTTCGATCCTATCTGTTGGGACAGCACACTAAATTGTCCATGGTGACCTTGCCTACTCAAAGGTCAGCTGCCGGTGGGTGCCAAAGATGCTTACTGCAGAGCACAAACAGAAGACCATCAACGAGATGGGCTGGGAACAGCTTCCTCATCCCTCTTACAGCCCAGACCTTGCCCCTTCAGACTATCACCTGTTTGGTCTCTTGAAAGCTTTCACGAGAGGCACGAAGTTTGAAAGTGACGATGAAGTCAAAAGTGCTGTGAGCGATTGGCTGAGACATCAGTCCAAAGATTTTTACGCTGAGGTAATACGGAAGCTTGTGCATGGGAAGATGGGAAAAGTGTGTGACACTGATGGGAGACTACGTTGAAAAATAAAAAAAAATAAGCTTCTATCTGTATTAGAAGTCCTTATACCGAAAAATTCACCCTATTTATTGAATGACCCTCGTAGAAGTACTTATACCGAAAAATTCACCCTATTTATTGAATGACCCTCGTAGAAGTCCTTATACTGAAGAATTCACCTTATTTATGGAATGGCCCTCGTAGAAGTCCTTATACTGAAAAATTCACCTTATTTATTGAATGACCCTTGTAGAAGTCCTTATACCGAAAAGTTCACCTTATTTATTGAATGACCCTTGTAGAAGTCCTTATACTGAAAAATTCACCTTATTTATTGAATGACCCTCGTAGAATTCCTTATACCGAAAAATTCACCTTAGTTATTGAATGACCCTCGTAGAAGTCCTTGTACCGAAAAAGTCATCTTATTTATTGAATGACCCTCGTAGAATTCTTTATACCAAAAAATTCATCTTATTTATTGAATGAACCTCGTAGAATTCCTTATACCGAAAAATTCAACTTATTTATTGAATTACCCTCGTAGAAATCCTTATACTAAAAAATTCACCTTATTTATTGAATGACCCTTGTAGAAGTCCTTATACCGAAAAGTTCACCTTATTTATTGAATGACCCTTGTAGAAGTCCTTATACTGAAAACTTCACCTTATTTATTGAATGACACTCGTAGAAGTCCTTATACCGAAAAATTCACCTTATTTATTGAATGACCCTTGTAGAAGTCCTTATACCGAAAAATTCACTTTATTTATTGAATGACCCTCGTAGAAGTCCTTATACCGACAAATTCACCTTATTTATTGAATGACCCTCGTAGAAGTCCTTATACCGACAAATTCACCTTATTTAATGAATGACCCTCGTAGAAGTCCTTATACTGAAAAATTCACCTTATTTATTGAATGACCCTCGTAGAAGTCCTCATACCAAAAAATTCACCTTATTTATTGAATGACCCTAGTATGTATATATATATAATGTGTATAATGTGGAACTCCCTTCCGTTTACTTGCTTCCTTGGTAACTACAAACTCCAAAAAATAAAATACATCAGTCGCCATCTTTTATCTTCTTGAATCTCCTTCATCTTTTAGCATTTCTTTAATGACCCTGGTTCCCAGTTGTTTATTTTAATTTATCTCTCTTTGTGTACTATTGACATTCCCTCCTGATTTCAGGGAAGTGTTTAAACAAATAATAATATTTACTTTAGACGCATTTAAAATATTTAACAACAGTTTAGAATTTCATCTCCCGTGATTAATTGAAATCCAGGGATTATTGGATTATCTCAGAGAGTCGAGATAAAAAGCAACATCAGTAATCAGGCGGGTTTTAAATAACAACATTATTTTTTTTTTAACTTAATTTTCTTTGAATATCTTTATTAATTATTTTTATTTTTAGAAGTGAATTCAGTCGGAAAATTGATGAAAAAAATCAAGACATTTTCTCCAGTTAGATCTGAGACTGTCACCGGTTTGAACCGACTGCAACCAAATAATACCTGCGTATGGTCATTTTATGCAAAATAAATAAGCATTTACTATAAAAATGCGTTGCAAATGAAGAAGAAAGGGATTGTCAGTTGGCAAGAATTAACGTAAGTGTTACTGACAGATGTTACGAGGATGCATTTATATATAAAAATAATATTAATAATGTCTAAAAAGTTATAGTAATGGATTCTATTGAGTCCTACTTGTATTACTGTTACGAGGATGCATTTATATATAAAAATAATATTAATAATGTATAAAAAGTTATAGTAATGGATTCTATTGAGTCCTACTTGTATTACTGTTACGAGGATGCATTTATATATAAAAATAATATTAATAATGTCTAAAAAGTTATAGTAAGGGATTCTATTGAGTCCTACTTGTATTACTGTTACGAGGATGCATTTATATATAAAAATAATATTAATAATGTCTAAAAAGTTATAGTAATGGATTCTATTGAGTCCTACTTGTATTACTGTTACGAGGATGCATTTATATATAAAAATAATATTAATAATGTATAAAAAGTTATAGTAATGGATTCTATTGAGTCCTACTTGTATTACTGTTACGAGGATGCATTTATATATAAAAATAATATTAATAATGTCTAAAAAGTTATAGTAAGGGATTCTATTGAGTCCTACTTGTATTACTGTTACGAGGATGCATTTATATATAAAAATAATATTAATAATGTATAAAAAGTTATAATAATGGATTCTATTGAGTCCTACTTGTATTACTGTTACGAGGATGCATTTATATATAAAAATAATATTAATAATGTCTAAAAAGTTATAGTAAGGGATTCTATTGAGTCCTACTTGTATTACTGTTATGAGGATGCATTTATATATAAAAATAATATTAATAATGTCTAAAAAGTTATAGTAATGGATTCTATTGAGTCCTACTTGTATTACTGTTACGAGGATGCATTTATATATAAAAATAATATTAATAATGTATAAAAAGTTATAGTAAGGGATTCTATTGAGTCCTACTTGTTGTTACAAAAAAGTTGTAATTCAGAAAGTAGTCTTAAAAATAAGGAAATTAGGAATATAACGTTTGGAAAATTGTAAAATGTTCCAGAGAATTCGAAATGTTCTGTAAATAAGCAAATTAGGTGTTAGCCTCTATAAAAATAGATTTTCGGCACGGAGCAGTCAGTTGATAGCAGGATGGATTGACCTCTACAGCTCCGGTATGTATATCCAGCCGAAAGAATCCCTAAGTCAACGACAAAAAAATTAAAACTTGAAACAGTTGATAAAAGGATGTGCTGACCTCATCAGCACCGGTTTCGATTCAAGGAATTATATCCAGCCGAAAGAATCTCTCTAATCGAAGACAAACAAAAACTTGGAAGAGTTGTTAAAAGGATTTTGTTGTCATATCAACCCTGGTAAAGATTCTATGATCCATATCCAGCCTAAAGAATCTCACAGAAAAGTCCGAACAACCAAAACCTGAAAGAGAACCTCATGGAACTAGCTAGGTAAATACATCTTTTTGCCTCTTTCATTGACCAAGCCAATAATTAGTCTTTATATTCGCATTTAAGGATTTCCAAAATAGTATAGCACTTAACTTCCCCGCCAACTTAACTAGGTAAAGATACTTGACTCCTTAACTTCCCCTTCTATCCTCGTAACCCTTCGCCTGCCAGTAGTAAACTCTATGCTTCTATTTGAATGCAAAACTGTATATTTGTAAATATTTTTGTCTAATGTTTTGTGAATTAAATATTTGTCTGTATTTTAACCCTGAGTTTTGCTTAATCATCTTTATTTTTTCTTATGTTACAATTAACACGTAACACAAATAATAAAATCCTCCGTCTCTATCGTAACACAGAATAGGGTTATTATATGTATAACAAAGAAATATTTATTATAAAAATATATTGCAAATGAGGAAGAAAGGTATTATCAGTGGTCAGGAATTAACGCAAGTGCTACTGATAGAATATGGTTATTATATGTATAATTGATAAACAGGTTTTTTTTTTTAATAATTTCACCCCAAGCAAGGCATTTCACTGCCACTGTTGCGCAGGGGGTTACATAGAGGAAATTGATGAGAAAAAGTGGTTAGGGGGTTACATAGAGGAAATTGATGAGAAAAAGTGGTTAGATATAGGAAATGTCAGAAGGAGGGTGATAGACGGGTAAGGATACCGAGGATGGGAAGAGTGTTTCAGAGAATGGGTACGAGTTAGGAGGTGTCTTTTGACCTTACATTTAAACTCCTGGAGATTGTAGCTGTTGGGGAAGCAAGTATACGGAAGGGAATTTATTATAGAAATGTATTAAAATGAAGAAGAATATATTGTCAATCATCAGGATTTAATTCAACTATTAGTAGCAGGACATGGCTATAATATGCATACTAGATAAATATTTATTATAGAAATATATTGCAATTAAGTGAGAAGAGGATTGTCAGTGGTCAGGTAGTAATGTATGTGTTACTGATGAAATAGGACAATTATATGTAAAATAAATAAGCTCTTTTTTTTTTATAGAAATGCACCATTCTTATGGAATTTATCTAAGTCTTAAGAATAGCACAGGGTTATGATATTCATGTTCAATGAAAGTTTATTACAGAAATTCAATGTGCTGCAGTGGATATCGGCTCGAAACGGGAGATCCGAGTTCGAATTCCAATTGAATTCGTTGAATTCACTTACACGCATATATCCTTGGTAAAGATATTAATCCGTCTTTTCTCCCTCCAGCTATGGGTTGAATAGCAGAACAGATTGGGTTCTATAACCTTGGTTTGCAACTAGTCTACCGATGAAATATAGTAAATACATTTGACATTGTATTTAAATTTTTGAAGATCAAACTTGATTGGAAAGCAAGAGGCTGGAACAGAATTCTACAAGAGAGAAGAAACTGTCAGCATAAAACTTATGGATACATCTAGCCATTACAACCATCAAGTAGCCAGAAGAGAGTTCAACCAAGCAAGAAGTGTGGTAGAAGAAACTATCAGCATAGAATTTAACATATTAGTACCAACCATCCCAAAAATGAATCAGTGGACATTAAATGAGTTTAAGCAAAATAAAATTGGTAGCATACTTATAATAATGTGTAATGTCACATTAGTTTTTTATGCAAGTATATATTGGTCATTGACAACCTACTGTAGGAAAAATCTTCTGCCGAGTCAGTCATGGGTCGAAAGGAACATGATCACCCAAGCGTATATCACGTATGGCATTTAACTGATTGATACGGATAAAAGAATTGAATAGCAGGACATATTGGGTTCGGTAGCTTTGTTTGTCGACCAGTCTACTGTAAAAAATATTTTAAAACTTGCGGAAAAATCTGCCAACTCAGTTGTCTTTTTTGAGACATGAGGGCACAATCGTCTATCGCGTATGGCACTTGACTGACAGTCTCATTGTTATTCTTGCCGAACAAATGAAATGCATTCTGTAAATTTTCGTTTTAGGTCCCGAAGGCTTTTCCATCTTCAAAATTATCAAAAATATCATTATTTCTGTGCAAATGTATATGTTGAACTCAAATCAACAATTAGTTATTGAAGAAACCTACCTTTTTTATCTGAATGTCCATTAAAAAAAAAAACGAACTACATCTTGCACTTTTTCTCTCCCGTAACTCTCACGAAGTCATGTAATTAACTGCAGAATGACTTTCTGCGTAGGCAACAAATTTCGGCCGATTTACTTCCTTTACTGAAACTTCCGCCTATTTACTTCCTGTAATGAAAGTAATACACGTAGAAATACAATAGCGTATTACTTTCATTACAGGAAGTAAATAGGCGGAAGTTTCAGTAAAGGAGGTAAATCGGCCCAAAATAGACCGACATTTGTTGTCCTACGCCGAAAGACATTCAGCAGTTAATTACATGACTGCGTTAGAGTTACGGGAGACAAAATGTAGTTCGATTTTTTTCTGGACGTTCAGATAAAAAAAAGTAGGTTTCTTTAATAACTATTTGTTGATTTGAGTTCAGCATATACATTTACACAGAAATAATGCTATTTTGGATAAATTTGAAGGGGGAAAAGCTTTCGGGACGTAAAACGAAAATTTACCATGTATTCTATCTTCACGGATGCTAGACTATCGTGAGTTTTTTAAGAATTTACTAAGTTTAATGAATAACGACTCACAAAAAAGGTATTTTCCTTGTTTTTTTTTTCTTTAATTATAAAGCACTTTCGCAATATTTAAACTCTGACATTTGTACATTAAAAATAACTTTAATGGTTTAAAGAACAAAGACAACAAAAATTAAACAAAAATACCAAGCGATGGCTGATAAGGCAGTCAAAAACGGATTTAAAAGTACAATGATTCATATGACAACAAGTCAATGTTATATGGAAGAATACGTAGTTAAAAGTGGCTCGGAGCTACAAATGGTGGAGTTAGATTCGAATTCAGGTAGAGTTTGTGAAACCACTTTTGAAGAAATACACCTGGGGAAGGTAGGAATCCATCTTTACTTCACCCATCGATGCGTCAAATAGCAGAGCGGACTGTGCTTTGTAACAGTGGCTTGAAACCATTCTAGAAGGACAACCAAGAATTCAAAACTCAGCCGCATGGAAATTTACAAAGGTGGTTGGACATGGGATGCAGATGTTATGCCGGTAAAACAAAACCACAATAGATTTCAATAGTTATAAATAATTTCATTGGAAAGCGAGCATTGGTCTCAAAGAAGGTATCATTGTCACGCCATGAAGATTGAGGCAGTAATTAATTTGCCGTCGGTTTGTCCATAAATATATTTGGAAAGTTCTTTATCATTTTTGTCTGTTTAGAAGTTTTTTGGTTTTTTCAAATTCTTTCTTCACTTGTTTTCTATAATTTTATTCTCGGGTGCATGATAATGGAGGTGGGGATGTTTTTTTGCACTATGCAATTAACAGGGGTGGACTTCATAAAAGTGAGGTCGGAAAATCAGTAGAAGGTAAATTAATAAACGGGATTGTTAATTAAACGAGGGTGGGACCAGAACATTTCCTACCCTCCATGTCTATCATGCAACTAAGTGTATTAATTTTTTTTTTAATTCTGTAAGATGTTTTTCGTTTTCTTTTATGTGTGTGCGTTTATATTCTTTCTTTCTTTTTTCATTCTTTTTCTTTCGTTCTTTCTTTCTTTCTTTCTTTCTTTCTTTCTTTCTTAAATTATTACCCGTCAATAATCGTTTGGTTTTCTTTCAGTCTGTTTCTTTTTTCTTTGTTTCTTTCTTAAAATATTAGACTTTTAACCGTTAATAACTTTTCTTTCTTTCTCGCTCTCCCTCCCCCTCTCTCTCTTTCTTTCTTTCTTTCTTTCTTTCTTTCTTTCTTTCTTTCTTCAAGTATACTTTTCAGCCAGCCTTTAACTTTCTTTTTCTCTTTTAGTCTTCCGTTTCTTTCTTTCTTTCAATCTTTCTTTCTAAAATTATTACCAGTCAATTATCGTTTTTCTTTCTTTCTTTCTTTCTTTCTTTCTTTCTTAAACTTTTAACCGTTAATAATTTTTCTTTCTTTCTCTCTCTCTCTTTCTTTCTTCAACTATTACTTTTCAATCAGCCTTTAACTTTCTTTTTCCCTTTTATTCTTCCGTTTCTTCCGTTTCTTTCTTTCTTTCTTTCTTTCTTTCTTTCTTTCTTTCTTTCTTTCTTAAATTATTACCCGTCAATTATCGTTTTTCTTTTTTTTAGTCTGTCTCTTTTTTCTTTGTTTCTTTCTTAAACTATTAAAGTATTAACCGTTAATAATTTTTCTTTCTTTCTTTCTTTCTTTCTTTCTTTCTTTCTTTCTTTCTTTCTTAAATTATTACCCTTTAATCATCGTTTTTTTCTTTCAACCTGTCTCTTTTTTCTTTCTTTCTTAAACTATTGCCCTTCAATTATACTTTTTCTTTGTGTGTTTTTCTTTCTTTTCCTATTTTTATTGATGTGCTCGTAGCGTAACGGTTATCGGCACAGAATGTGCTGGGTTCTTTCTTAGCAGAAGCCGCTGCATTCATTTTCTCACTTCTGAACGATCTCCTCTCTGTTCTCCACCTACGCAACTTGTTAATAGCCATGCAGATTGTATTTTATAGTTTCGATTGGCACCCAGTCTAATAGAAGAAAAACTCTGAATCTAAAGTCGATGAAACAAGCAGCTCCACAATGACACGATGTGCCGTGATCGTCTAGTGGTTAAAGTGACCCAAGTAAGTAAATGAATTTCTCTGTATTTATAAGTGATGACAGTTTTTGGACAACCAACAGCAAAGATGAGATGAAGAAATTCAGATCAGCCAGTAAAAGTAAAGAAAAGAAAATTAATTATATGAATTAGTAAATGAAAACTTTCGGGATCAAGTGCCACCAACGCGGAGAGTAGAGAATTCCGGTCACGAACTTATATATTTAGACCACATTATAGATAGGAAATAGTAGGAGAGAGTCACGAGTGAGAAAAAGAAAGAAAGAAAGAGAGAGAGTGAGAGAGAGAGAGAGAGAGAGAGAGAGAGAGAGAGAGAGAGAGAGAGATGGTTCGAGTGAGAAGTAGAGTTCTCTTTGGCCGATTGGAAGATTTGGTCCGTTAGTCGGTCCTGAAAGAAGACAGTAGCAGAGAAGTGCTAAGTGTCACTTGATGTTCACCCTTCGCAAGCGACGAAAACCATGCCTCCTGGTCACTAAGGATTTGGGTGGGTGTGGAGGTGGCTGATAAGGTCAATCTTTGCACGTAAGAGCCTGTTGCAGCAGGGGTAAATGATGCAGGGAATAGACCCAAGCTGGTGGGTAGAGCTTTTGGGCTCCTTCCTTTTCTGGCGCCTCTCTTTGAGGGCCCTCATACGACCCCCTTCAAATTTTGCAACCCCAGATTTCACTTTGGATCTCCAGGCGGCTCTATCTTTAGCAGCGGATTCCCAGGTGGAGTATGGGACGTCACAGCACTTGAGAGCCTTCTTTAAGCTGTCTTTGTACCTCAACTTTGGCCGGCCAAGCGAACGTTTCCCTGTGGAGAGTTCATCATAGAAAAGCCTCTTCGGTAGTCGGCTGTCCTCCATGCGGTTTGTATGACCAGCCCACCGAAGTTGAGAGCGCAGAAGCATGGCGTGAATGCTGTCACACTTGGCACGTTCCAGCACTTCTGAATCTGGTATTTTATGGTGCCATTTGATAAAGAGGAGGGCACGCAGTAACCTCATATGGAACCACTTATTTACCCCGAAATAGTCCAATTGTACAGTTGTTGAGCTTGCATCGGTCATCTCCCTGATTGTCTTCGCACCAACACAACGAACCATAGCGTGTAGCAGTCGATAAAAATTGTTAGAAAAAATCGAATGTATGTTTTAAAGCCCATAAAATCTACTCGCGACAGAATTAACAGTGTCAAGGAATAGCATATTGGGGATGTAAGCACCATACCCAATCAAGTTGCAGACGTTAAGGCGAACAATATACATTCTTTCTTTTTTTTCATTCTTTCTAATTTGACTTTATTTTCATTCTTTCTAGTTCTTTCTTTTTTCATTCATTCTAGATTCTTTTTTTTTTCACTCTTTCAAATTTGATTTTTTCATTCTTTTTCTTTTTTCTTTTTATTAATACTTTATTGTCTCTTTCTTTTCATTCTCTCTAAGTTTCTCCTTTTCATTCTTTCTAAATTGCCTTTTTTCATTCATTCTACTTCTTTTTCATTACTTTTAATTTGCCTCTATTTTCATTCTTTCTACTTTTTCTTTTTTCATTCATTCTAATTAGCTTCTTTCTTTTCATTCTTTCTAAATTGCCTTTTTTCATTCATTCTACTTCTTTATCATTCTTTTTAATTTGCCTCTATTTTGCTTCTTTCTACTTCTTTCTTTTTCATTTTTTAAATTTGTCTCTATTTTCATACTTTTTAATTCTTTCTTTTTTATTCATTGTAATTAGCTTCTTTCTTTTCATTCTTTCTAAATTGATTCTTTTTTCATTCTTTCTCATTCTTTTTTTCATTCTTTCTAATTTGCTTCTTTTTTCATTCTTTCTAATTCTTTTTTTCATTCTTTCTAATTTGATTCTTTTTTCATTCTTTCTCATTCTTTTTTTCATTCTTTCTAATTTGATTCTTTTTTCATTCTTTCTTATTCTTTTTTTCGTGCTTTCTAATTTGCTTCTTTTTTCATTCTTTCTCATTCTTTTTTTCATGCTTTCTAATTTGCTTCTTTTTTCATTCTTTCTCATTCTTTTTTTCATGCTTTCTAATTTGCTTCTTTTTTCATTCTTTCTCATTCTTTCTTTTTCATTCTTTCTAATTTGCTTCTTTTTTCATTCTTTCTAATTCTTTTTTAATTCCTTCTAATTTTCTTCTTTTTTCATTCTTTCTCATTCTTTTTTTTCATTCTTTCTAATTTGCTTCTTTTTTATTCTTTTCATTCTTTCTTTTTCATTCTTTCTAATTTGTTTCTTTTTTCATTTTATGTTGCTTCTTTCTTTTTCATTCTTCCCAATTTGTTTCTATTTTCATTCTTTCTACTTCTTTCTTTTTTCATTCTAATTTACTTTTTTATTTTTAATTCTTTTATTTTGATTCTTTTTCAGTTTTTCTAATTGTCTCCTTTTTTATTATTTCTACTTTTGTATCTATTCGTTCTCTTTTGCCTCTTCTTTCATTCATTTCAGATTGCTTCTTTTTTCATTTGTCTGCTTCTTTTTTCATTCATTTTTCTGATTCTTTTTTTAATTCATTCTCATTTGCTTTTTTTCATTCTTTTTAATTCTTTCTAATTTGATTCTTTTTTCATTCTTTCTCATTCTTTTTTTCATTCTTTCTAATTTGATTCTTTTTTCATTCTTTCTTCTTCATTCTTTCTAATTTGATTCTTTTTTCATTCTTTCTCATTCTTTCTTTTTCATTCTTTCTAATTTGCTCCTTCTTTCCTTTTTAGTTCTTTCTTTTTCATTCTTTTAAGTTGCCTCTATTTTAATTCTTTCCCCTTTTTTTCATTCTTTCTAATGTTCTTTCTTTTTCTATTTTCATTCTTTTTAATTTGCTTTTTTCGTTCTTTCTACTTCTTCCTTCTTTCATTCTAAGGTGCTTCTTTTTATAATCTGTACTTCTGTCTTTTTTTTCATTTTTTGTATGTTCCTTCTTTCTTTTTGATTCTTTCTAATCTGTTTCTTTTTTCATTCTTCCTACTTATTTCACTTTTCATTCCAAGTTGCTTTTTTCTTCACCATTCTTTCTAATTTGCTTCTTTTTTCATTCTTTCTCATTCTTTCTTTTTCATTCTTTCTAATTTGCTTCTTTTTTCAATAAAACTATTTTATACTTTGTCAATTTTTCTTTCTTTCTTTCTTTCTTTCTTTCTTTCTTTCTTTCTTATGCAAATTGTCCACAAATTTCCTTCTTCCCCTCGCACAATAAAGGTAATATGTTTTTATCTCATTTGTCAAATCATCGGAATATTTATACTTTTTGCAGTTTATAATAATAATGATAAGCAAAATCATTGACACAACACATCCAATATTTTGCAACTGTTAACATATAGCGCGATTTGAGAAAAACAAAACAGTGTTTAACAATGTTTCGGCAGTATGCCTGCCTTCTTCACGTCATATTTGAAAACTGAATACAAGTATAAAAAAGTACAAGTCTTCTAGAAACATCGCTTGTCTTGAGAAAAACGGTTGCAATGGTAATCAACGCGACAAAACTTGAAAACCAGCTAGAGTGAATGGAATGTAACTTAAACGTAAGTAGAATGATGGGAGAATTTCTCATCCTGAAATTTTCTGTGAGTTCATTATTTATTAAGAGGAATTAAACAGTTTAGTATAAATTGTAAGGAATTCTCTTGTCAGTTTGTTAATTCTCCTGAATATACCAAATTCATCGACATTTCAACTCGTAAAACGTATAAAAGCAGTTAAGTCAGTCAGGTAAGTCCCACACGTGATACAATCTTGGGCGATCATGTCTCTAAAGAGACATGACTGACTGGGCAGAAGATTATCCTGCAGTAGGTTGCCATTGCTTTTTGCGGTAGACTTGTTGCCAGTCAAGGCTATAGAACCCAATTTGTCCTATTATTTGACTCATAGCTAAAGGGGGAAGAGAGGTATTATATTATTAAGTAGTAATTAGTGGGGGATCAGTTTATTACTTCATAACAATACAAAACTGATCCCCACTTTATGCCAGTAGGAGCCTTAATCATGTTTTCAACTATTATATTCAGTCAGTTAGTTAAGTGCCATACGTGATACACGCTTGGGCGATCATGTCTCGAAAGAGACATGACTGACTGGGCAGAAGATTATCCCGCAGTAGTTTGCCATTGCTTTCTGCGGTAGACTGGTTGCCAGTCAAGGCTATAGAACCCAATCTGTCCTGTTATTTCACCCATAACTGGAGGGAAGAGACGGATTAATACCTTTCCCAAGAGTATTTCTGCGTAAGAGAATGCAAGGAATTCAACTGGAGTTCGAACTTGGTTCCCTGATTTGTCGTTCCGAGTCGATATCAAATGCACCACAACGCATGCAAATTACTAACGACCAGCCCTCCATCCTGGTAGAATGAATAAAAATGATAGGAGGGTTCCATAGGATTTATACTAAAATGATCAATTTCTCTAAATGACTAACCACAAGACGGAAAATTTCAAGATGAGTGCGATGCCCCCATTATGTTACTCGCGTCATAGTTGCACTTCATTCATTTTGTCGCGTTGGTTACCATTACAACCATTGTTTTTTCAGCGCAACTAACGTTTGTTGGTTGGTTGGTTGGTTGTTTTGTTTTTATGGCATATCAACCTCGGCGGGTCATTTATTGCCAACTAAATTTTATTAGTAGTATTACCTTCTTTTTTTTCAACAATTTATTGTTGTTTTTATATAAGTTTTGTGTCTAGTAATACTTTTTTCTTTTCGAGTATCAAGATTCATTGGGATTTGTTTTTAAGGGCAGGGTCCCCTAGTCCTACCCTTGTTATTTAACCCATAACTGGAGGGAAGAGATGGATTAATACCTTTCCCAAGGGTACCAGTGCGTAAGTGAATGCAGGGTATTTAACTGGAATTCGAACTCGGCTCACCGATTTCTCTTTCCGAGCCGATATCCACTGCACCACAACGCACATCCGTCACTAAACGCTTACAGCACTTGGTATTCCCAAGCGGTCACCCATCTAAGTATTGACCAGGCTTAACGTTGCTTAACTTCGGTGATCGAGCGAGAACCGGTGTATTCAACGTGATATGGCCGTAAGCAAGTAACGTTTGTACAAAGACTTTTATTTTTAAAAAGTGTTTTATATTTGTATGCAATTTTTAGACATAACATGAAAAAGACTGACATATTGTGGAAATGTTGTTAAAAACTATGTCTTTGCTTCTCTTTTTCTTATTCTTATCGTGAATCGCGCTATACTCTGAATGTTGTAATAATAATGATAATATTAACAACAAGAAGCACAAAATCATGAGACACTTAATACACAGTGAACTGTTATTTAACTACAGATTTTCAAGACAAAAACATCGACAGGTAAGTCTGTATATTCGTTAACAGTCAAACACCTGTCTATATTTCTAAGATGAGATAGTATTTACAGTATTTACATTATTCGGACTATTGTCCCCATCTTTGCTTTTAATAAAGGGTACGGTTCGAAATTCCTAGCACCTGAAGAAGGCCGGAGCGTACAACGGCCGAAACGTCGTACAAATGGCAACAAAGATGAGGACAATAGTCCGAATTATGTAAACACTGAGTCACACACCTGTCTCAGTAACATTATCAACGAAAACTGTCCCGGATGTTGTCGATTTCCGGTCCATCATAGAGATGTGGTGTTTGCTAGGCTTGTGCTTTTTGCACATGCGCAGAAGACGTCGATAGCTGTTTTGCATATCGGGCATACGGATGGCGTAGATGAAGGGGTCGAATATGGAATTGAGTGCGATCAGGTTGTAGAGGTAATACTGAGCTTTCTGCATGATTTTATAGTAGGTGAGGATAAGTGTCGTGTTGGTGAAACTCATGATTGTCATCGTTAGCTCCATCAGGCAGTACGGTAGCCAACAGATGGTATAGGAAACGACGATAATGATCGTAGTCACCAGACCTTTGTTGTTACGCTGGGTATTCTGGGTATGCCGGCTTTGCAAACGTGGGTACTTATAGACTGTCTTGAACACCTGGCTGTAGAGGAAAGCCATTTCAACAAAACAGAGAATCACAACGGCAAAAAGAAGGAAGTTAGGTTCGAACATGGTACATTTGATCTTTTCGCAATAGTTGACCAAGGGTTGATTTTGACAATGGCTGTAGAGTGGCGCAAACGGTAACAGAAAATCCGAAAACCCACATATGGAACCAAGAGCCCAAACACCTGCAATCAGGATGCCAACATGGTGCTTGTCCATCAAATACGAGTGTTTCAATGGGATGTTGATGGCGATATAGTGGTCGAGAGCCATTGCAGCCAGGTTGAGAAGGTTAGTCAGTTGACCACTAATCATCAAGGCTTCAACGACCGCATATATGCAAGTTGCTTGCACCACGTCTTCACCCGCCTGCAGGTACATAAAATTGTTACTGTTAGTAATTGAGGCGGCCAGAAAGCAGAGACTGATGAAAAGGTCGGAGGTCAAAAGACTGGTGACCAGTTGCTTGTTGGCTGTGAAGGGCCCTTTGAACTGGATGATAGCGAAAAGCGAAACGGCGTTGACCAGAATGGCAATGACGCAAAGAATAATGGCAATGATGCGATCCAGTGTCATCTTGTCGACGTCACTAAAAGCAAAGTGCGGATATGAGAAGTTGTACAAGTCTGAGAAATTGGCCAACATGTATGAGTAATCAAGGTCGGAATTTGGCATCTTCTCGATCTGCAAATAAAAAAAAATTATATTAAATAAAAGAATTGAAATCGGCAAGAATTGAAATCGGGCGTAAATATATCAAACATGGCTGTGGGCATAAAAAAATACTAATATAACTAAAAGAATTAAATGAAGCATTGTCATTATTATTAATTTTTGACTCGTCTTTCATTCATCTTATTTCTCTTGCTTGTTTCCACCTCGTAGTAATAAGACGTAATAGTCTTAAGTTGTTTGAATTTCTTTGATGAAGCCTTGTCATTATTATTAATTTTTGACTCGTCTTTCTTTCATCTTATTTCTCTTGCTTGTTTCCACTTAGTAGTAATAAGACGTAATAGTCTTAAGAGGTTTGAATTTCTTTGATGAAGCCTTGTCATTATTATTAATTTTTGACTCGTCTTTCTTTCCTCTTATTTCTCTTGCTTGTTTCCACCGAGTAGTAATAAGACGTAATAGTCTTAAGTTGTTTGAATTTCTTTGACGAAGCATTGTCATTATTATTAATTTTTGACTCGTCTTTCTTTCATCTTATTTCTCTTGCTTGTTTCCACCTTGTAGTAATCTATCTAAACTTATTTATAAATGGAACTTTGTGTTTGTGTTTTGTGTTCGTTACCTATAGACACCGAAACAGCTGAACAGATTTTCTTGAAAATTTACACAGTTGTAATATAAGCATCTGCGAGTGTTCTTAGCTAGGTTTTGTGTCAAGGTACCCCCAATAAATATCGAAAATCGATAATCGAAAAAATCGGGTTATAGAAAAAAATGGTCCGATTCTAATCAAATTTCATACACTCATAGACAAAGACATAAGAAACGATGTTCAGAAGTTTCAAGGTTGCACTTCTTACAATAGAGCAGAAAATCGATAATATATATATATATATATAAAAGGCAAGATATTTATGTGTGTGTCTGTTTATCTGCCTGTATGTCTGCATTTTTTTCAGCCCTTTTATTTTAGTTTTTGCTTCGGGTTTGGATCTAAGTAGGTATAATTCTAGTTCTTAGTGTCAGCCATGATATCATTTACTCCGAGGACTTATTTGACCTTCAAAATTCATTTTACGACGAAAAGAACTTATTTGATTTCGATACCAGGAAATCAAAATTTGACTTACATCCATTCATTTTTCTTTCAGTCTACGGTTTTGCTTTAACTGGAAACAACTATTGCTTTTTAGGCTTTCGTGTCAACATCCAAAGAGTCTGAGCTCCAGGATCATGGATTAGTTTTAAAGCTTGCATTACACCCGAGCAACTCCGGGCTATACTGCTAGCAAGACGTAATAGTCTTAAGTTGTTTGAATTTCTTTGATGAAACATTGTCATTATTATTAATTTTTGACTCGTCTTTCTTTCATCTTATTTCTATTGCTTGTTTCCACTTAGTAGTAATAAGACGTAATAGTCTTAAGTTGTTTGAATTTCTTTGATGAAGCCTTGTCATTATTATTTATTTTTGACTCGTCTTTCTTTCATCTTATTTCTCTTGCTTGTTTCCACATTGTAGGAATAAGACGTAACAGACTTAAGTTGTTTGAATTTCTTTGATGAAGCATTGTCATTATAATTAATGTTTTTAAACCCCTTTTTTTCATCTTATTTCTCTTTTATTTTAATGTCGCAACGCTATTATACCAAATATTCTAACGAGATACATTTCTTCATTCGACCAGTCCATACATTTAGATCGAGGCCGTACTGGGTTTGACGACAAGCTACATCCGGTGGTTCAGGCATTTGAGCGCGAGAAGGAAGTTTTGAGCGGCAGGGTAACACCTCTGAAATCCTGTTCTTCGTAGGTCCTTCCTGATCCGAGTGGTGGAAACTGTTTAGAGTCCCACCAGCTATGGGTAAATAGTGAAACTCCGAACAAAATCTACAATATACCTAGGAAGTGTTCTAGCAGAAGCCGGAAAGTGCAATACGGAGATCCGAGGGCGTATTGGCATGGCCAAAATGCATTCCAGAAGCTGAGTAGAGTATTAAGAGACAGGAAAATTTTGCTGGAAACAAAGAAGACAGTATTGAATTGCTATGGGATGTCTGTCCGTCAATATGGCAGCAAATTCTAGACAATCTCATTAAAGATGAAAAAAAACTTGAAGCAACCAAAATGGTTCTACAGAAGGATGCTCAGGATACCATAAACGGCACACTTGAGCAACGACGAAGTTTTGGAGAGGATGGACTCATGATACTTAACATCAAGAAAAAACAAATGAAGTTTTTGGGACATGTAATGAAGAAGGTCGGATGTGCGTTGTGGTGCAGTGGATATCGACTCAGAACAACAAATAGTTGGTGTCGAGTTCGAATTCCAGTTGAATTCTTTGCATTCACTTACATACAAATACTCTTGGGAAAGGTATTAATCCGTTTTTTCCCTCCAGTTATGGGTTAAATAATAGGACAGATTGGATTCTCTAGCCTTGGATGGCAACCAGTCTACCGCAGAAAGCAATGACAACCTACTGCGGGATAATCTTCTGTCCAATCTGTCATTTCTCGACAGAGACATGATCGCCCAAAGCGTGTATCACGTATGGCACTTAACTAAGTGAATATAATAGTTGAAAACATGATTAAGTCTGCTAGTGACCATAAAGTGGGGGATCAGTTCTGTATTGTTATGAAGTAATAAACTAATACCCCACTAATTACTACAATAACATAATACATCTGTTTCCCCTCTAGCTATGAGTCAAATAATAGGACAGATTGAGTTCTATAGTCTTGGCTGGCAACCAGTCTACCACAGAAAGCAATGGCAACCTACTGCGGGATAATCTTCTGCCCAGTCTGTCATGTCTCTTTCAAGACATGATCGCTCCAAGCGTGTATCACGTATGGCAATTAACTGACTGAGTGAATATAATAGTTGAAAACATGATTGAGCCTGCTTATGGGCATAAAGTGGGGGATCAGTCTTTTATTGTTATGAAGTAATAAACTGATCCTCCACTAATTACCACGATAGTATAATGCATCTCTTTCCCCTCTAGCTATGAGTCAAATAATAGGACAGATTGAGTTTTATAGCCTTGGCTGGCAACCAGTCTACCGCAGAAAGCAATGGCGTGATAATCTTCTGCCCCAAAGCTTACATCACATATGGCACTTAACTGACTGACTGGCTGAATGAGGAAGGAGGGCTTGGAGAACCTGATGGGGAGGGGAAGAAAGACAAGGGAAAGCAACTTGACATATTTGATGAACTTGAGCAGATGGATTGTGGAGAGCAGATTGAGTGGGATAACAAAAGGAGGGATATTAAGAGCGACAAAGGTGAGATGTGGAAGGCCATGATCAATGAAGCTTCCTCTTCAGTCTTAACGACCTTCATTTTCACTCTCCCTCTCTCCGCTTCTTTTCAAGAACTCCTACTTTGTAGAGTAGGCGGACCTGAAGAAAACTACCACCATCTTTAAATTTGTTGTTTTTAATTTTTTCTTACTTTTTTCAGTGCAATCTTATCGATTACACCCTAAACTTTCCGACTGACAAAAAAAAGAAATTCGGAAAAATTTCAATATTTCAATAATTTTATGGGGGTTCAGTTTTTCATACAATGTTATAAGTAAATCGATCCTCCATTTCGGAACCACTCGCCGGTACGATATTACCACTACCTGTAAATTTTTTTTGTTTTTACTTTTTTCAGCGCAATCTTATCGATTAAACCCTAAAGTTTCCGATTGACAAAAAATTTGTAAAAATTTCAACATTTAAACAATTTGTGGTGGTGGTGGGGGCTCAGTTTTTTTCATACAACGTTATAGTAAATCGATCCTGTGCAATTAACTTTTTTTGCTTGCGCATATTCAACAACTGAATCCTTTGCGAAATTTTTTAATAAAGCCATTCTTGGAGTTTCCGAGGGAGATGCCATCGTAAGAAGTAAAGAAAACTTGAAAAAGACAAAAACAAGAGCAGCAAATCGTGCCCCCACCCCACAAAAAAAAAAAAATACAAAACAAAGCGACGCCAACGCGAGTGATTCCAAAATGGAGGATCGATTTACTATAGCGTTTTATGAGAAAGTGAGCCCCCACAAAAATTGCTTAAATATTGAAATTTTTTTCAAATTTCTTTTTGATTATCGGAAACTTTATGTAATAACCGATAAGCCTTCGCTGAAAAAAGTAAAAAAAAAAAAAAAAATGAAAACCAACAAATTTAAAGGTGGTGGTAGTTTTCTTCAGGTAGAGTAGACTCCAGCGTGGATGCTTCCTTGAATATTGCAACCAAACTTCTTTAATCATCTTCATTTTCACTCGTTAATCTTTTGCTCAAGAATTTATACAGTGTGGAAGCAGAATTTTGCGTGGATGCTTTCCGGAACATGTTTGTCTTAACATCTTCACGACAAACGTTCTCAGTCTGCGTTTACTTCTTCTTCTTAAGTCCATAAAAAAAACAACATTCAGAAATCTCTACTTTGAATAGCTCTCGAGCCTTATATACAATGAACATTAAAAAATATTTTAATCAGCGATACTATTTTACAAATCACGGCTCCACAGTTGAATAAACCTGTTACGTCGGGTAACAGAATTATGTGAAATAATACAAAACAACGTAATAGTATAAAAGTAGGTGTATTGACAGGAAAGAGAAGTATTTACAAGAGGTGAGGATTAGTAGAATACAGAACAAGGTAATTAGTATACAGTATCGTCGTAGAGACGTGATGGATTGACTAGTAGAACACTTCCGGTGCAATACCAGAAATACCCGACTGACTCGCTCACTCGACTTCCTTCCTCGAGGTATAATCACTACTACTTTATATAGTGATTAGAATAGTCCATTTCCGTGGAAAGGTGGAGAGCGCCCCAACAAAACCAATATGTTTCCGAAGCTTAGCTTAATCAAGTTTGAAGCCACATATTAGACGTGCTTTGAATGTATGTTTTGGTATAATGGATATCGGCTCAGAATTGGAAATTAGTAGAGCCGAGTTCGAATTCGAGTTGAATTCGTTGCATTCACTTACGCTCAAAAAGCCTTGAAACAGGTATGAATCAATCTCTTCTCCCATCAGCTATGAATTAAATAGTAAGACAGATTGAATTATATAAACTTGGTTGGCACCCAGTCTAATACAGAAAGTATTGACAACCTACTAGGGGAAAATCTTCTGCCTAGTCAGTCATGGATTGAAAGAGACATGATCACCCAAGCGTATATCACGTATGGCACTTAACTGAATGATATGGATAAAAGAATTGAATAGGAGGTAAGACTGGGTTTTATTGCCTTGGTTGGCAACCAGTCTACTGCAGAAAGAAATGGCAACCTACTACGGGAAAATGTTCTGCCTAGTCAGTCATGGATCGAAAAGGACATGATCGCCCAAGCGTGTATCACATATGGCGCTTAAGTGACTGATATGGATAAGCAGATTCAATAGTAGGACAAATTGGGTTTTATAGCCTTGGTTGACAACCAGTCTACTGCAGTAAGAAATGGCAATCAACTGCGGGAAAATGTTCTACCAAGTTAATCATAGATTGAAAAAGACATGATCGCCCAAGCGTGTATCACATATGGCGCTTAAGTGACTGATATGGATAAGCAGATTCAATAGTAGGACAAATTGGGTTTTATAGCCTTGGTTGACAACCAGTCTACTGCAGTAAGAAATGGTAATCTACTGCGGGAAAATGTTCTGCCTAGTCAGTCATGGATCGAAAAGGACATGATCGCCCAAGCGTGTATCACATATGGCGCTTAAGTGACTGATATGGATAAGCAGATTCAATAGTAGGACAAATTGGGTTTTATAGCCTTGGTTGACAACCAGTCTACTGCAGTAAGAAATGGCAATCAACTGCGGGAAAATGTTCTACCAAGTTAATCATAGATTGAAAAAGACATGATCGCCCAAGCGTGTATCACATATGGCGCTTAAGTGACTGATATGGATAAGCAGATTCAATAGTAGGACAAATTGGGTTTTATAGCCTTGGTTGACAACCAGTCTACTGCAGTAAGAAATGGTAATCTACTGCGGGAAAATGTTCTGCCTAGTCAGTCATGGATCGAAAAGGACATGATCGCCCAAGCGTGTATCACATATGGCGCTTAAGTGACTGATATGGATAAGCAGATTCAATAGTAGGACAAATTGGGTTTTATAGCCTTGGTTGACAACCAGTCTACTGCAGTAAGAAATGGCAATCAACTGCGGGAAAATGTTCTACCAAGTTAATCATAGATTGAAAAAGACATGATCGCCCAAGCGTGTATCACATATGGCACTTAAGTGACTGATATGGATAAGCAGATTCAATAGTAGGACAAATTGGGTTTTATAGCCTTGGTTGACAACCAGTCTACTGCAGTAAGAAATGGTAATCTACTGCGGGAAAATGTTCTGCCTAGTCAGTCATGGATCGAAAAAGACATGATCACCCAAGGGTGTATCACATATGGCATTTGAGTAACTAACTGAGCGTGGTGCGATAGCAGCTTTTTGAAGAAGCGTACGTTAATGTTGCCGTCATTCCGTCTTAGTCGGTCGGAGAGAAAATCATGAAGAAGTGTTATATATGCATGAACTTGAAAGACAGTTCCAATAACTGATCGTGTTATTAGCTCCATTGTCGCTAATGTCACTGGTAATTATCCAAAATTGAAGCACGGAGATCGTAATGTCTTCTGTCTGTTCAGAGACTGCAGGACGCACGCTTTCTGGACACTCGTTAGATTCACTGACCGAGAAAGAATTAAAAGAGGACCGAGGGGAGGGAGAGGAGGAAAAGTCCTGGGTCTTTCGATCGGCAGCACAAATCATGGGCAGCGGTGGCAGTTTATTTTACTTCCGACTGACATTTTTGGTATCTTACGTTGCACGTTTCATTTTGCCCATTGCTCATCATGAGATCATCGCCTCTTTTGAGAGAGATACTGTGGATTGTAACGTGGTCAGATAGATAGATAGATAGATAGATAGATAGATAGATAGATAGATAGATAGATAGATAGATAGATAATGAAAAACTGAGACTGATAGGTATTAATAGATTGAGATAGATAGATAGATAGATAGATAGATATGAACAGACTGAGATAGATAGATAGATAGATAGATAGATCGATAGATAGATAGATAGATAGATAGATAGATAGATATGAACAGACTGAGATAGATAGATAGATAGATAGATAGATAGATATGAACAGACTGAGATAGATAGATAGATAGATAGATAGATAGATAGATAGATAGATAGATAGATAGATATGAACAGACTAAGATAGATAGATATGAACAGACTAAGATAGATAGATAGATAGATAGATAGATAGATAGATAGATATGAACAGACTTAGATAGATAGATAGATAGATATGAACAGACTAAGATAGATAGATAGATAGATAGATAGATAGATAGATATGAACAGACTAAGATAGATAGATAGATAGATAGATAGATAGATAGATAGATAGATAGATATGAACAGACTAAGATAGATAGATAGATAGATAGATAGATAGATAGATAGATAGATATGAACAGACTAAGATAGATAGATAGATAGATAGATAGATAGATAGATAGATATGAACAGACTAAGATAGATAGATAGATAGATAGATAGATAGATAGATAGATAGATAGATATGAACAGACTAAGATAGATAGATAGATAGATAGATAGATAGATAGATAGATAGATAGATATGAACAGACTAAGATAGATAGATAGATAGATAGATAGATAGATAGATAGATAGATAGATAGATAGATAGATAGATAGATATGAACAGACTAAGATAGATAGATAGATAGATAGATAGATAGATAGATAGATAGATAGATAGATAGATATGAACAGACTGTTATTACAATGGTTTATAAAAGCATTAAATCACTACACAAAAATTTTCATGTTTCAGAACAATACTGTTTATCTTCAGGTAATATTTTAACATAAATGATGAAAATTATTTATTTAGAAAATATAAGATGAATTCATGGTTATTTAGAAAATTAAGGAGTGGTAGTTGGAGGAAGTTAAAGAATTAAGGAGTGGTGGTTGGAGGAAGTTAAACAATATGCTTGTAGGTGTGTCAATATTGCTCAATTAAAAGTGTGAATTAGGTTGAACGATGGAGTTGAAAGTTTGAAATGGTACAAATTAGCGTAATGTCAGGACATGACACTTTTTAACCCTCTAGGGCCATTCGTATCATATTTGATACAGTATTTCCCTATAAGGAAACATTTGGTATTTCCCTATAAGGAAACATTTGCTATTCATTGACTGAGCAGTCAGTACTGCTTTCATTTGAAATTTATAAAATATTTCTCTTAAAAAAATTTTCAGGAAAATATTTCTTTCAAGGCTTGTTTTCATACTGTATCAAATATGATACGAATGGCCCTAGAGGGTTAATTTTGTTTGGGTAAGATACATACTGAGACCATACATTATTTAAATGGGTAGACCATAGGTTATCAACCTTTTTGCTGCGATTACCCCAAAATCGCAATTTCAATATTATCGATTACCCCAATGAACAAATACCCGTAATATAGGAAAAGAAGTAATTATATTTTCATACATCAAAAGCAGACAAAGTTAATGGAAATTATTCAATACAATAGTACCAATGTATAATAATCAGAAGTTTAGTAGCCATAACCTAGTCGTGATTCTTAATGTGAGTGTTGAGTTTGTATGTGCCAGTTTATTTATTCTTGGGTTTGTAACTGAAAGGGCTATTCGGGCGTCCTTTGCCACGTTGAGTCTGCTACGTTTCTTGGTCTTCATTTCAAGGACAGTAGAAAAAGCTTGTTCGCATAGATAAGTGGTTGAAAATCCTATGAGAATTTGTACTGCACTAGAGGCTAGTGTTGGTATATCCTGCAGACGAGAGATCCAAAAGGTGTCTAGACCAGACTTGGTCTCAAACAAAAGCTTCCATGCGTTGTTCATCCTGAGTGTGAGAAATTCTTCTTTTGCTGGATAGTCCTCATCAGGAATGATGTCTTCACTCACAAGATATGGATTTCTTAGCATTCATTGTTGGAATTATTCAACTTTGGAAAGTACTTACGCAGGTTTTCCAAGAGGTCATTTAGGTGATCACTGATGTCTACCTTCATGTGGTTGAGGATGTCTTCAGAATTAACTTTATCAAACAAGGCACCCAATGCAGAAAAGTTTACAAAAATTCCCTTTCCATTACGTCTGGTCCATAGTTCCAATTTCCCACAAAATGAAGCAATATTGTCCTGAAGTTCCCAAACCAAACATCTATTACCCGCAAAATATGGGCTCATTACTCCACTGGGGTAATTTACCCCGGGGTTGGGAACCATGGCGGTAGAAAATAATTTTTGACAGCAGGTTAAATTTTAGTATTTTTTAAATTTTTAAAAAAAATATGATTTTGTACTAACTCATCATTTAAAGAGCTGGATTGTTTATGTGTGCCAGTATTACTCAATCAAATGTGAGAATTAGTTTGAACTATGGAGTTGAAAATTTGGTTTATGTTGAGAACATAGTAGCTTAATGTCAAACATGACACATTTTTATTTTGTCTGGGTAAGATACATTCTAGGAACATACATTATTCAAATGAGTAGACAATAGTTTTTAACAACAGATTGGATTTTAGATTTTTAAAAATTTAATTTCATACTACTTCATCTGTTAAATGGGCTGGATTGTTTAGGTTAAAATTAGAATTAAGTAATTATGGTATATAAAGGTCTATTGGGGTTATGAAAACTGAATAAATATTGTTTGGGTCGTTTATTTTAGCAAAATAATTATAATGATAAATTATAAATGATACAATTGTAATTAATTAAATGTTAGAGAAAAATATTTTCGATATTTGTTTATATTTCTGAGACGAGATAATATTTACAGTTTTGCATTATTCGGACTATTGTCCTCATCTTTATTGCCATTTGTACGACGTTTCGGTCGTTGTACGCTCTGGCCTTCTCCAGTTGCTAGGAATTTTGAATCGAAGCCTTTAATACAATCAGTGGGGTATATCATTCTCATCCCTTGCATGGTAGTGTCTCTTTGGAAAGTCACAAGTTATCTCCAGCTCACCCTGTAAGTTACTTGTTCACCACTGCTGTAGCCTGGTATTGAACTCACAACTCTTTGAGTCAAGTCACAGGAACTAACCAACGTCTACACTAGCGGCCATAATTATTAGGCCACCCCAGTGTTTTAAAAAATGATTTATTTCATCCTATTTTTAAATATTTATTGCCAAGTGAATAATTGTAAATGAAAATAGAATGGTTCTTTTTTTTTTTTTTAATCATCTCACCCCAAGCAAGGCATTCCACTGCCACTATTGCGCATGGGGCTACATAGGGGAAGGTAAAGAGAAGGAGTGGTTAGACATAGGGAATGTCAGGAGGAAGGTGACAGATGAGTAAGGATACCGAGGATGAGGGTTGGGCAGATGGGAAGAGTGTTTGATAGAATGGGAGCAGGTTAGTGTGTTAGGAGGTGTCTATTGATCTTACATTTAAACTCCTGGAGATTGTAGCCGTCGGGGAAGCAATCGTGTGGAAGGGAATTCCACAGTCGGGAAGTGCGAGGAAAGAAACTGTTGGAGCAGAATTTGCGGTTGCATTTTATCGGTTTCACTGTAAAAGGGTGGGATCTAGTTGCTAATCTAGTATCTCGTGCAAATTCGTATTTAGGGGGCACCAGTGATCTAAGTTCATCGGAGCAGAAGCCGTGGAAGTATTTATAGAAGAGACACAGGGAAGCCACGTCGCGCCGGTGGGAGAGAGACTTCTTTTGTTAAAATTGCACAATAACATGTGCATCAAATGAATTTATAAATATTTAATAATTACTTATATTGCAGTTTCATCAATGAAAGAATGAAGAAAATTTAGGGTGATTCGGACGAGTTCATCTTTGCTTCCTTGCCTTGGAAAATTTTGCAAAGTAATAATAACAAAAGAACCATTCTATTTTTATTTGGCAATAAATACTAAAAATAGTACGAAACACATTATTTCTTGAAAAAAAAAAACAACAACTGGGGTGGCCTAATAATTATGGCCGGTAGTGTATATCCACTGGGCCATGTGTCCTTAAGTGGTGAACAAGTAACTTACAGAGTTAGAGGGAGATAACTCATGACTAACAGAAGAGGCTGTACGCAAAAGATGAAGATCATATACACCAGTGATTGTAATAAAGGGCTCGGTTCGAAATTCATAGCACCTGAAGAAAGCCATATTGTGTACAACGGCCGAAACGTCATACAAATGGCAACAAAGATGAGGACAATAGTCCGAATAATGTAGATACTGTATTTCCGATGATTACATGAAGCCGTGAATTCATCCCTACTACTCAGCAGTACTTTACTTTTAGGAAACCTTATAATCTGCATCTTTTCATTCAGGCACAGAGGGCAGATGTCATAGAATGATTTACAGATTCTTGTTTTTTTCAAGAATTTTCCGTTTTAATTTGGAGGAAAATAGACAGAAAGGGATTTTTGTTTTAGGTATGTATTACCGAAATCAAACATCTCTTTCTGATTATTATAGCAGTTAAAAGATAGAAGTAAAATCCCCTAAGTAAAACAGAATTTTTTTCAATGGTCTGAAGGAGGCAGTTGTAAATTTTTTACATTGCCGAAATAAATTCTGGATTTAAAACCGTTTAATTATGTGTGGAGGTTTCCTTACAATATATATATATATATATATATATATATATATATATATATATATATATGCTATTAAATATAAGAGACGAAGAATGTCTATTATGTTTAATCATGAGCCGTTCTAAACGTCGTATTTTTGCTTTAATTTCAGTCGAAAATAAAAACAAAAATTCTCCAACATTTGGATAATTATTTATTGGTTTTCTTCTAAACTTAGAAGAAAACCAATAAATAATTATCCAATTTTTGTCTTTATTTTCGACTGAAATGAAAGCAAAAATACGACGTTTAGAACGGCTAATTAAACATAATAGACATTCATTGTCTCTTATATTTAATAGCATATGTTTAGAAAATTAGTTGCTGCCTCGATATACTATATATATATATATATATATATATATATATATATATATATATATGTATAAAATCACGTTTAAATCTGGTCATAACACATTACATTGCATTTAAATATATGGTTCTGTTAACATTTCTAGCTCTCACGCGGTGTGACGTCATAGAACCGCATTACAAATTTACGAACTGCGTTTGCTATTTGGTAACTGTCATCGTTGCTTAGCAAAGTTTTATGTCAACACAAGATAAAATTGTCTTTGATGGTGGATGCTTTTGTGTTAACGTCCTTGTAACCTCTCTGAAGATGGCTCATGTGAGCCGAAAGCTTAGAACCAACTTAATAAAAAATTATCCAAATGTTGGAGAATTCTTGCTTTTATTTTCACCTGAAATTAAAGCCACAATACGATGTTTAGAACGGCTCATGATTAAACATAATAAACATTCATTGTCTCTTATATGTAACAGTATATGTTTTGAAAAAAAAATATAATTCAAAACAATTATCTAATTAATTTAAAATATTAAATAAATGAAAATAGAGAGTTCAGTGATTATTATCCAGGGTAATATGATATATTGAAAAGAAAACTCAACACGTAATTAAGAGATTATAAATCAGAATTTATTTCCGCGGTCGTATTTTACACGACTGTCTAGTCAAACCCGAAAAAATCAAAAATATTTGATTTTTCGGCTTTGACGAGACAGTCGTTTGGCACTTGTGTAAACTTGCCCTATGCCTAGCCGTTTGACTCTTGTGTAAACTCTGCCTGTGTCTAACCGTTTGTCTCTCGAGTAAACTTGACATATGCCTAGCAGTTTGTCTCACGTGTAAACTTGACATATGCCTAGCTTTTTTTTACTCTTGTGTAAGCTTCACCAATGTCTAACCGTTTGAATTTTGTATTAACTTGATTTATGCCTAGCTTTTTGACTCTCGTGTATATTTGACTTATGTGTAGGTTTTCGTCGAAACTTGAGTTTTGCTCAACCTTATGAATTTTGCGTAAACTTGATCTTTGCCTAGCCGTTTGAGTCATCTGTAAACTCATGCGTAAGCATTTACATTTAGTGTAGAACTGTCCCGAACTTGACATACATCTGCCACTTTGCTTGTATTTTAAAGTTGACTAATATATCTTTTCGACACTAGTGTAAACTTTGCCTATATCCAACGATTTGACTCTCGTGTAAGCAGTATCTATGTCTACTTTTTAAAAACTATTTTAAACTAGACCTAAGACTGACATTTTGAA
The DNA here is from genome assembly GCA_037127315.1 of Ascarosepion bandense. NCBI lineage: Eukaryota > Metazoa > Mollusca > Cephalopoda > Sepiida > Sepiidae > Ascarosepion > Ascarosepion bandense. The sequence goes on from JBBBDQ010000445.1 coordinate 3,328,885, forward strand.
AATTGCGTGTACAGGACTGTTTTTATCTTTTGATTCTGTTATAAATCAGACCCATTTTTATCTTTTTAACTAGGCCGTGTCTATCTTGTTGATTCTAGTGAAAAACGAAACTTAGTCATTTTTTTTATTATTTTAAAGTATACTGGCCATTTTACAAAAAGTATACTGGCAATTTTACCTTAAGGTAAACTGGCAATTTGGCACAGTTTAAATCGGGCCAATGTCTATGTTTTTGACTCATGCTAACTGAACTTACAATCTATTGCTAACTGGACCCTTCACTCTCGTGTAAATCATGCACATGTCTACATTTTAGATTCTAAATTAAACTGAACCTATTTTTAAAAAGGAAAAAGGGATATAGTTTCGGGGAAGAAGAATGGAATAAGATAGAATGATTTAGAGAAAGAAATCGTTTAAGAAAAGGAAAAGAAGAAAATAATGATTTAATTAAGAAAAAAGGGGAAATATTTTCGCGAAGAGGAGGAAAAGAAAGGATGATTCAGTGGAAGAGGGCGCTTAAGAAGAGGAAGAAGAATGCTTTAAGGAAGAAAAAAGATGTCATGTTTTCGAGGAAGAAGAAGAGAGTAAGAAGGATTAAGAGAAAGAGAGAGTTTATAGGATACAAATCCTATATCATCCATCAACCAGCTAAAAAAAAAAATACAGAATAAAGTGCACACCCGCAAAACCAAATTCAAATGACTACAGCATTTGGGAAAAATCCAAGGTTAAATTGCACACCCGCAAAAGAGGATCTAAACGGCTAAAACCTTTTTTCTCACAAGTCAGTGTGAAAAGCGATACTCTGGATCCTGATTGGTTGACAAATTGAGGCATTCAAAATACATCAGTAAAACGGTTTTTGTCACAGATAAAAAAACAAATCGTTTTGGGATCCTCCTTTGTGACCAGAATTCTATATTTAAGGAGGTCCCTTGACCGGTCACGGCAGTCAGTCAAGTTGCCTCTGTCAACTGCGACACTGTCAGCACTCTGCCTTCGGGTAGAGGGCACTCTCTGCTTCCGAGCAGAGAGCACTAACCCAGTCGTGGGTCCGCCGAAGGGTAGAATCACGACTGGGGAAAAATAGACACACATTTTTTGGCCTGGCTATATGGCCGGAAAGAATGTGCGTTGTGGTACAGTGGATATCGGCTCGGAACGAGAAACCGGGGAGCCGAGTTCGAATTCCAGCCGAATCCATTGTATTAACTTACGCGCAAATACCCTTGGGAAAGGTATTAATCCGTCTCTTCCTTCCAGTTATGGGTTAAATAGCAGGACAGATTGGGTTCTATAGCCTTGGTCGGCAACCAGTCTACCGCAGAAAGCAATGGCAACCTACTGCGGGATAATCTTCTGCCCATTTAGTCATGTCTCTTTTGAGGCACGATCGGCCAAAGCGTGTATTACGTATGGCAATTAACTGACTGAATATAATAGTTGAAAACATAACTAAAACATCTACTGGACATAAAGTGGGGGATAGATTCTCTATTGTTATGAAGTAATAAACTGATCCCCCATTTATTATAGTTAATATAATAATATAATATAATCTATCTCTTCTCCATTCAGATATGAGTTAAATGGCAGGACAAATTGTGTTCTATAGCCGTGGCTGGCAACCAGTCTACTGCAGAAAGCAATGGCAACCTACTGCGGGATAATCTTATGCCCAGTCTTTCGAGACATGATCGGCCAAGCGTGTATCACGTATGGCACTTAACTGACTGATTGATATAGCCGGGAAGACCCACTATAAAATGACCTTGTGTCACATCTAGCCTTGCGTGGGAAAGTTGGTAAATACCGTCAGTCAAGTCAGTCAGTCAAAAGGGTCAGTGAGGGCAGTTAGGACGATCCGTCACTCAAGCAAACAGTCGATCTGTCAGCCACACCAGTCAATCCCGAGAGGCACAGTGTCAGATGCACACAATCCGATAGGCGCCGACATCAAAGAAACCAGTGTCGACGAACTAATCCTTTGAAAACAATGATTTAAACAAGGAAAAATTGGAATGTTTTCGAGGAAAAAATAGAATATGAAAGAATGATCTAGAGAAAGAGAGGGTTTAAAAGAATGTAAAGAAGAAAAGAATGGTCTAAGGAAGAAAGAAATGGAAAATGTTTTCGAGGAAGAAGAAGAAGAGAAAAAGAATTTAGAGAAAGAGAGAGTTTAAGAGAAGGAAATGTAGAAAACAATGATTTAAAAAAGAAAAACGGAACAAGTTTTCGAGGAAGAAGAATAGAAAAAGAAAGAATGATTTGGCAAAAGAGAGCGCCCAAAAGAAGTATTGTGGCCTGGTTAGGGGCCAGAAATAAAGGCACAAAATAGAGTTAAACAAGTATATTCACAAAGAACAGTGGTAAAAACAGATACAACAGGAGAAAATTACCAACGTGATAATATTTTTTTTTTAATCATCTCACCCCAAGCAAGGCATTCCACTGCCACTATTGCTCATGGGGCTACATAGGGGAAGGTAAAGAGAAGGAGTAGTTAGACATAGGGAATGTCAGGAGGAAGGTGACAGATGAGTAAGGATACCGCGGATGAGGGTTGGGCAGATGGGAAGAGTGTTTGATAGAATGGGAGCAGGTTAGTGTGTTAGGAGGTGTCTATTGACCTTACATTTAAACTCCTGGAGATTGTAGCCGCCGGGGAAGCAATCGTGTGGAAGGGAATTCTACAGTTGGGAAGTGCGAGAAAAGAAACTGTTGGAGTAGAAGTTGCGGTTGCATTTTATCGGTTTCACTGTAAAAGGGTGGGATCTAGTTGCTAATCTAGTATCTCGTGCAAATTCGTATTTAGTGGGTAGCAGTGATCTAAGTTCATCGGAGCAGAAGCCGTGAAAGTATTTATAGAAGAGACACAGGGAAGCCACGTCGCGCCGGTGGGAGAGAGACTGCAGGCGGTCTGCCAAGTCGGTATCTATCACATTACAGACCCTCCTCTGAACCTTATCGAGAAGCCCGAGGAGAATAGCAGGGGCACCCGACCAGATATGGCAACAGTATTCAATATTTGTACGGCTGTCAAAACTGTCCGTGGAATAGACGTCTCCTGAATCCGCTCTATACAAAGCAGAACTACTGCTTATATATAGTTTCGAAGAGTTCCTGTGTTAGAATGAGTAATTCACCATTATAAGAAGGAAGAGAAGAAAACAATGCTTTAGGGAAGGAAAAAGATGCAGTTTTTTGAGGAAAAAAAATTGAATAAGAAAAATGATTTAGAGAAAAAGAATTTAAGAGAAGGAAGAGAAGAAAACAATGACTTAATGAAGGAAAAAATGGAAATGTTTTCGAGGAAAAAGAAGAGAATAAGAAAGAATGATTTAGAGAAAGAGAGTGCTTAAGAGGAGGAGAAAAAAGCAATGACTTGAGAAAGGAAAAAGGAAGGTCTTCGAGGAAGAAAAAGAGACTAAGAAAGAATGATTTAGAGAAAGAGAGTGCTTAAGAGAAGGAGGAGAAAAAAGCAATGACTTGGGAAAGGAAAAAGGGAAGGTTTTCGAGGAAGAAAAAGAGACTAAGAAAGAATGATTTAGAGAAAGAGAGTGCTTAAGAGAAGGAGGAGAAACAAGCAATGACTTGAGAAAGGAAAATGGGAAGGTTTTCGAGGAAGAAAAAGCGACTAAGAAAGAATGATTTAGAGAAAGAGAGTGCTTAAGAGAAGGAGGAGAAAAAAGCAATGACTTGAGAAAGGAAAAAGGAAGGATTTCGAGGAAGAAAAAGAGACTAAGAAAGAATGATTTAGAGAAAGAGAGTGCTTAAGAGAAGGAGGAGAAAAAAGCAATGACTTGAGAAAGGAAAAAGGGAAGGTTTTCGAGGAAGAAAAAGAGAATAAGAAAGAATGAGTTAGAGAAAGAGAGTGCTTAAGAGAAGGAGGAGAAAAAAGCAATGACTTGAGAAAGGAAAAAGGGAAGGTTTTCTAGGAAGAAAAAGAGACTAAGAAAGAATGATTTAGAGAAAGGGAGTGCTTAAGAGAAGGAGGAGAAAAAAGCAATGACTTGGGAAAGGAAAAAGGGAAGGTTTTCGAGGAAGAAAAAGAGAATAAGAAAGAATGATTTAGAGAAAGAGAGTGCTTAAGAGAAGGAGGAGAAAAAAGCAATGACTTGGGAAAGGAAAAAGGGAAGGTTTTCGAGGAAGAAAAAGAGACTAAGAAAGAGTGATTTAGAGAAAGAAAGTGCTTAAGAGAAGGAGGAGAAAAAAGTAATGACTTGGGAAAGGAAAAAGGGAAGGTTTTCGAGGAAGAAAAAGAGAATAAGAAAGAATGATTTAGAGAAAGAGAGTGCTTAAGAGAAGGAGGAGAAAAAAGCAATGACTTGGGAAAGGAAAAAGGAAGGATTTCGAGGAAGAAAAAGAGACTAAGAAAGAATGATTTAGAGAAAGAGAGTGCTTAAGAGAAGGAGGAGAAAAAAGCAATGACTTGAGAAAGGAAAAAGGGAAGGTTTTCGAGGAAGAAAAAGAGAATAAGAAAAAATGATTTAGAGAAAGAGAGTGCTTAAGAGAAGGAGGAGAAAAAAGCAATGACTTGGGAAAGGAAAAAGGGAAGGTTTTCGAGGAAGAAAAAGAGACTAAGAAAGAATGATTTAGAGAAAGAGAGTGCTTAAGACAAGGAGGAGAAAAAAGCAATGACTTGGGAAAGGAAAAAGGGAAGGTTTTCGAGGAAGAAAAAGAGACTAAGAAAGAATGATTTAGAGAAAGAGAGTGCTTAAGAGAAGGAGGAGAAAAAAGCAATGACTTGAGAAAGGAAAAAGGGAAGGTTTTAGAGGAAGAGAAAGAGACTAAGAAAGAATGATTTAGAGAAAGAGAGTGCTTAAGAGAAGGAGGAGAAAAAAGCAATGACTTGAGAAAGGAAAAAGGGAAGGTTTTAGAGGAAGAGAAAGAGAATAAGAAAGAATGATTTAGAGAAAGAGAGTGCTTAAGAGAAGGAGGAGAAAAAAGCAATGACTTGGGAAAGGAAAAAGGGAAGGTTTTCGAAGAAGAAAAGGAGACTAGGAAAGAATGATTTAGAGAAAGAGAGTGCTTAAGAGAAGGAGGAGAAAAAAGCAATGACTTGAGAAAGGAAAAAGGGAAGGTTTTCGAGGAAGAAAAAGCGACTAAGAAAGAATGATTTAGAGAAAGAGAGTGCTTAAGAGAAGGAGGAGAAAAAAGCAATGATTTAAGGAAGGAAAAGATGTAATGTTTTCCAGGAAGAAGAAGACAATTATAAGGATTTAGAGAAAGAGAGAGTTTAAGAGAAGAAAGAACAACAACAACAAAAAAACAAAGAAAAAAAACAACAAAAAAAACAGTGATTTAAAGAAAGAAAAAAGGAGAAATGTCTTCGGGGAAGTAAAAGTTTAGAACAGGTAAAACGAATTTAGTAAACGAAATTAACAGAATATGTCCAAATTAAACGAAAAAAGAAAAATATATTTCGAAAAAGCTGAGTACGGTCTATGAAAGAATGAAAGAACATAGCGAAGAAAAGAAGGAAAAATGTAAAAATGAACTAAAAGAAAAAATAAGTGAAAAACGAGTGAATGAAACGGAAAATATAAAACAGAAGTTAAATATATTTAGGAAGAAACTGGAATGAATGCTTAAAAACAAAAGAGACCAAAACGAAAAAGAAGGAGAGAAAAAAGAAAGAAAGGAGAAAGAAGGCGAGAAAGAAAGAAAACGAGAAAGACAGAAAAAAGAAAGTCATGAATAATCTTCTTGCTGTCAATAATTCTTGTGAGTATCACATTTTTCAAGTCATCTTTCCTAATTCTTTGTCCTAGAAACCTCTACATTTTCGCCCTGATGTTAAGCACAAGTTTATTTTTTTGTTTCCATTTTAACAAAAATTTCTTCATTGCTCATATGTCCGGTCCATGATATCTTCAGCCTCCTCCTGTAGAAGGATATTTCTCTTGCCCCAGATCTCTTCTTCATCTATGAGGAGATTGTCCAGCATTCACTGCCATAAAGGAGGACTAATATAACGTAACAATGCAGTATTCTTTTTTTCTTTCTATCAATAATTTAAGAAAATTCCCTTATCTATCTATCTATCTATCTATCTATCTATCTATCTATCTATCTATCTATCTATCTATCTATCTATTGTTTACACAGCTACATTAGATATTTAAACATTTACATAATGTCATTTGTTTTTGGAAGAGTTTCCATTTAAAATTATGCTACAGTTACGATCGAGCAACGCATAGCGGGTTCGGATTTAGGTCTTGGATTGATTAATTCAAATTCGAATCAAGTTCTTTTTCCATTCACTTACGTCTAAATACATTTGGGAAATATATGAATTTATCTCTTCTACAGTTATCGGTAAATAGCAGGGCAGACTGGGTTCTTTGACATAACCTTGGATGGCAACCGGTCAAGAAAAAAAAAAAAAAGAAGCCTGGAGAGTGTTGGGTTCTTATGTTGCCTTAGACACATGAACCTCAGGGATTACGTATCAAATAAAACTACGTATTTCGTTATCGTAATGTTTTATTTTGGTAAATAAAATTCAATTCACGAACTAATCACTTGTAACTAGACAAGAAAATAGTACAGGTTGCGGCAGAAATACTTCCCACAGATAATTCCCAGAAATATCTCAACATAATGGTAAGACGTTAGCTAGATGAAGATATTGAAATTAGAGGGAGATGGTTAATGTTGCTTTAATTCTGCCTTGTGTTATACATAAGCAAAGTCGCTACAGCTTATTCAGAATAATGATCAGAATTATCAGAAGGTTTTCGCCAGAAAGTTGGTTGGCAGCAGAAGGTTGGAATGTGTGAATTTGTGGAATAGTGTGGAATAGTGGAAGAATAAAAGATACATTTTGCATTTTAAAATAGAAATTTATTATAAGAAAAGAATAACATGAATTGTAGTAGACATTAATGTTCAATGAGAAAGTAAAGGGTATCAAGAAATGTTCGTAGTAGTAATTTGTTGGAAAGAGTTTATGCGTACGTACGTATGTATGTATGAGCGTTTGTTTGGTGGGAATGTCTTTGGGGGGAGAAGAAAAAGTAAAAGGACTCAGCACAAGAGAAAGATTGCGAAAGAGGACGAACATCCGGGTTAGGTTGAAGGTTCTGCCGTTACATTTTAGCTTGTCGTCTCTCTTTCTATCCCTGACTGACTGATGCCGATCGAAGCCATTTATATAGTCCTTTAGAATTTCGCACTGGATCGCGAAGTCTTTATTGGTTTTCCAAACCGCTCCCATTGGTCAGAATATCAATTAAACATCTACATGCGAAATCCGTTTTCGACTTTTTCTTTAAGCAAATGGTCAATCCTTTTTCTGTTTGGGAAAAAAATCAGGATTTCACACGTCATTGTGAATTTTTGTAAAAGTGAAGAAGGTTGATTTTAATTTTTAATTTTTTATCCACCACTATAATATCACTGTCATTAATTTGAATGTTTTCATGGCAACTACTCTAACGAGATTTTTTCTGGTGTCCCAACTCCAGGGACGTGTGCTGTGGATAACGTCTCGGAACAAGAAATCGGAGAACCAAGTTCGAATTCCAGTTGAGTTCGTTGCATTCACTTACATGCAAATAGCCATGGAAAAGTTATTAATTCATTTCCTTTTTATCCAGATATAGGTTAAATAAGCAGGACAGATTGTGTTCTATACTCTTGATTGGCAACCAGTCAACCGTAGAAAGTACTAGCAAGTGACTAGGAGAAAATCTTCGGCGCTACTAGACTGGTATCGCGGTCTCACCCTTTTACTATTGACCGAATTAAATACAACCGCCATTTCTACTTCAACAGTTTATTTAAATGCATTTCCCACCTTTGGAACTCCCGTTTAATTGTTTCCCCGATATGGATTCTATATATATATATATATTCTATACATAGAGTCCATAGCTAAATCCGCTGCTAAGAAGGTCGGTTCTCTGGGTCAGGAAGTTCTTTCCACCTGAAACAATCCTGCACATATATAAATCTACCATCTACTCGTGTATTGAATACTACTGCCATACCTGGTCGGGTGCTCCTACTATCCACCTAGGTGTCCTTTACAAAATCCAACGGAGAATCTGTAATATGATAGATCCCGACTTGGCAGCTCGGGTACAGTCACTTTCTCACCGGCGCAATGTGGCTTCCCCGTGTCTCTTCTACAAATACGTTCACGGCTTCTGCTGCGATGAAATTAGCTCACTGCTGCCCCTATATATGAAATTACTCGAGCCACAAGATTAGCAACTAGGTCTTACCTTTTACTGTGAAATCAATAAAATGTAAACGCAAATTCTACTCCAGTAGCTTCTTTTCTCGCACTTCCCGCCTGTGGAATTCACTCCCATTTACTTGCTTCCCCGACAGCTACAATCTCCAAGAATTTAAATGTAAAGTCAATAGTCATCTCCTATCCCACTAACCTGCATCCTCTCTCTCAGGCTCCCTTCTCCATCCATTCCACCCTCATCAGTATTCTCATCCTTCTCTTATCCACTTCCTGACACCATTTCTCATAACTTTCCTCCTATGTAACCCCCTGCAAAACAGTTGCAATATAATGCCTTGCTTGGGGCGATATGATTATAAAAAAAATTTAAATGCAATGTCAATCACCATCTTTTTGAGTCTCGTCTATATTTTTGTACTTTTCTCAATCTTCCATATTCTGAACTTTTACTTTCACTTTCGCTCTGCACTACGTACTGTCAACATTATTACATTGCTTTGGGTGAAACGACAAAACAAAAAAAAAACTTTAGAAAAAAAAGCCCTGTACCACACTACATGACAACAGGGTTAGAATATTATCAGTAGTTGACATGTAGCAGCGCAATGTGCAACGTTGACCAGCTCGCGCGCCACATTTTAAATTCATTTGTTTTCCTTTATCTGCGGTACTTTTTCACATGATTTTTAATCTACTGAATTTTAATTCAAATAGTCTTTGTTAAAATCAACGAACAAAGGCTTTGCTTTGAACATCGAAGGGTCTTTTTAATTTCGTTATATCTCTAAACTCCACATTTTTAGTTCTTGTGTTCTGCTTTTTCGAACATGTCTAGTTGCTGATAGCTGGCTCTTTTACTATTATAAACCGAACATCTTTTTCTATCTTTAAATAATTTGGCAGATCTGATTTCATATAGCCTGTCAATTAAAAATCAAGAAAATAATTTTTCTGTCTCAAATAAAATGTGCCCGCGTGTAGATAAACCGAAAAAAGGCTTTGTTATGCAAATCGGCCGAGTATGTTAGGAAATCATGCAAAATTATTAAAAAATTCTAGCGTATTAAAGAAGAAGAAAAGCGAACGATAAAATAATGAAATGAAAAAAGCTATCGATTAGACAAATCGATCTGAACACCATTTTTCCTGTTCGTCGAGATAATCTATTCACAAATTCGGAAAGCTATCCGCGTAGAGTACTAAGAGACAGGAAAATCTCATTCAAAACAAAGAAAAGAGTGCTGGACTGCCATGTGATATCTGTCCTTCTGTATAGCAGTGAATGCTGGACAATTTTTTAATGATGAAGGAGAGGCTCAAGGCAGCAAAAATGTGGTTCTACAGAAGGATGCTAAGGATGTCACAAACCAATCATGCGGTGTGTTGGAGAGAATGCAATCCAGAAGAAAACAATATCAAGATGAGGTATATGAGGTTCCTTGGACACTTAATGAGGAAGGAGGATATGGAGAATCTGGCACCCACAGGACGGATTGGGAAAGAGAGAGAGAGAGAGAGAGAGAGAGGGGGAGGGGGGAAAGCAACGTGAGACATATTTAATATTTCTTAAAATGGATAGCGCAGCGGGGTTTGGGAGAGATACCAATGGGAAAATATTAAGAGCGACAAGGGAGAGGGGCAAATGCAAGTCAATGAGCGTCAATATTTGGGAATAACAAATCATTTTCTAGCCTACAACTCATTTCCACACAGACGAAACGTTATTCCTTCGTTCCACCTTGTCTAACCTTCACGGATAAGATCAACCATGCAATCCACATTGTAAGCGAACCACACTCATTCTCTTTCCTCACAGACGTTGCAAGCATATGGCTACTCTATCGCTATATCCATGGCATGTGGCTACTCTATCGCTATATCAATGGAAAGAGTTCAGATAAACTACGTTCCTTCATTTCACGAGTTCAAACCTTCACGGTTACGGTCAGCCATGCTAATCACACTGGAGCAAACCACCCTCATTCCTGTTCACACGGCAGGACATATTGGGTTATTGATGAAATGAATATGTAATGAATATGCATACATCTTGGTTCCCCCTCTCAGTAATGTGATTGGCTGGTGTCAGCCATAAATATAGACGAAAGAGGTCTACGTCCATAGGTCTACAGGTCATCAACCAGAGGTCTACGTCCATAGGTCTACAGGTCTTCGACTCGAGGTCTACGTCCATAGGTCTACAGGTCTTCGACTAGAGGTCTACGTTCATAGGTCAACAGGTCTTCGACTAGAGGTCTACGTCCATACGTCTACAGGTCTTCGACTAGAGGTTTACGTCCATAGGTCTACAGGTCTTCGACTAGAGGTCTACGTCCATAGGTCTACATTTCTTCGACTAGAGGTCTACGTCCATAGGACTACGGGTTTTCCACCAGTGGTCTACGTCCATAGGTCTACAGGTCTACAACTAGAGGTCTACGTCCATAGGACTACAGGTCTTCAACCTAGAGGTCTACGTCCATAGGTCTACAGGTCTTCAACTAGAGGTCTACGTCCATAGGTCTACAGGTCTTCGACTAGAGGTCTACGTTCATAGGTCAACAGGTCTTCGACTAGAGGTCTACGTCCATAGGTCTACAGGTCTTCGGCTATTGGTCTACGTCCATAGATCTACAGGTCTTCGACTAGAGGTCTACGTCCATAGGTCTACATTTCTTCGACTAGAGGTCTACGTCCATAGGACTACGGGTTTTCCACCAGTGGTCTACGTCCATAGGTCTACAACTAGAGGTCTACGTCCATAGGTCTACAGGTCTTCGACTAGAGGTCTACGTCCATAGGTCTACAGGTCTTCGACTAGAGGTCTACGTCCATAGGTCTACAGGTCTTCGACTAGAGGTCTACTTCCATAGGTCTACCATTACAGGTCTACGACTATTAATCTACATCTATTGACTATGCCTACGTCTAAGGATATGAAATACGATGAGTGCCGTTCAATACGTCTACATACTAAATTGTCCAACCCGGTTACAATTTGCCTAAACCGTCCGAATGATATATATATATATATATATATATATAATTTATAATTTTTATAATCATATCACCCCACGCATAGCATTTTACTGCCACTGTTTTGCAGGGGGTTACATGGGAGGAAAGTTATGAGAAAGAGTGAGAGGTTATAGGGTGTGTCAGGAAGTGGGTAAGAGAAGAATGAGAATGCTGATGAGAGTGGAGTGGACGGAGAAGGGAGCATGTGAGAGAACATGCAGGTTAGTTAGATTGGAGATGACTGTTGACTTTACATTTAAATTCTTGGAAACTGTTGCTGTCGGGGAAGCAAGTAAACGGAAGGGAAGTCCACAGGCAGGAAGTGCGAGAAAAGAATATATATATATATATATATATATATATATATATATATATATATAGTAAGGGAAGAATGAGACTACTGATGAGTGTGTAGTGGAGAGGACGAGGAAAGGAGCATGAGAGAGAGGATGCAAGTTAGTTAGATTGGAGGTGACTATTGATTTTACATTTAAATTCTTGGAGATTATAGCTGTCGGGGAAGCAAGTAAATGAAAGGGAATTCCACAGACATTAAATGTTATCAGACTTATGAATAATAAAGGTTTACTAAACTTTCGAAATGAAATGACTGTATTTTGTAGACACTGTTTAAGCTACACGCTAGATAATAATTAAAATTTCGATAAAAATAAAGAAATATAAACATTATTATAGATACAAAAAAAATTCGATAAAATAATGTCACACTATGCATTAATTAAAATATGGCTTTATTCAAACACAAATAGGTTTTAAATAGTGTGAGACCAAAATAAAAAATAACTAAAAAGGTAAGGTGGGTGCGAATAGAAATAAAAATGAATAAAAAATAAATCGTAGACGTATGTAAAAAAAAGAGGAAGTAGCGCAAACCTTTCAGCACGGACACGTTAAGAATAAACACATGACTGAAATTTGAGAACTTAATCAGAAGCTATTTATACCTCGCAAGTCAAATAACCAGGGCCATGCTTAGGGCCCCCGCAGACCCCGCAATTGAAGAGAGGCCGCAAGCTCCCTAGGGACCGCAAGGCCCAGGGAAGCCGCAAGACTCCTTGGCTCTGCAGATCTATTGTAATGAAAAATAAATAATAAAATAATTATTAGGATTAACTGGAAAATTATTATCATCAGTCAGTCAAGTGCTATACGTGATACACGCTTGGACGATCATGTCTCGAAAGAGACATGACTGACTGGGCAGAAGATCATCCCGCAGTAGGTTGCCATTGCATTCTGCGGTAGACTGGTTGCCGACCAAGGCTATAGAACCCAATCTGCCCTGTTATTTGACTCATAGCTAAAGGGAAAAGAAATCTATTATATTATTATGTAGTAATTAGTGGGGGATCGGTTTCCTATTGTTATGAAGTAATAAACTGACCCCCACTTTATGACCAATATATGCCTTAATCATTATTCCAACTATTATATTCAGTCAGTCAATTAAGTGCCATACGTGATACACGCTTAGGCGATCATGTCTCGAAAGAGACATGACTGACTGGGCAGAAGATTATCCCGCAGTAGGTTGCCATTGCATTCTGCGGTAGACTGGTTGCCGACCAAGGCTATAGAACCCAATCTGTCCTGTTATTTAACCCATAACTGGAAGAAAGAGACGGATTAATACCTTTCCCAAGGGTATTTGCGCTAAAGTGAATACAATGGATTCAACTGGAATTCGAACTCGGCTCCCCGTTCCGAGCCGATATCCACTGTACCACAACGCAGTATGTTGAAATAGACATCTATCAACCCGTCTCGCTCTCTCTCTTTATACATATACTAGCAGTATAGCACGGCGTTGCTCCGGTGTCATGAAAGCTTTAAAACTAATCCATGGTCCTGGAGTTCAGACTCTTCGGACGTTGGCACGAAAGACTAAAATGCAATAGTTGCTTCCAGCTAAAGCGAAACCGTAGACTGAAAGAAAAATGAATGGATGTAAGTCAAATTTTGATTTCCTAGTATCGATATCAAATTTTCTGCACTATTGTAAGAACTGCAACCTTGAAACTTCTGAATATCGTTTCTTATGTCTTTGTCTATAAGTGTATCAAATTTGATTAAAATCGGACCACTCCTTTTATAACCCGATTTTTTCGATTATCGATTTTCGATATTTATCGGGGGTACCTCGACACAAAACCTAGCTAAGAACACTCGCAGACGCTTATAGTACAACTGTGTAAATTTTCAAGAAAATTGGTTCAGCCGTTTCGGAGTCTATAGGTAACGGATGCACACACACACACAGACACACACACACAGACAAAGTTTCATTTATAAATAAGTTTAGATAATTTTTGATAGAAGTCTTCCAGCTCCGAAGAGGCCGCAAATCATTTGTAATTAATAAATTATAGATAAAGTTTTGAAAACTTTCGTAATGTATAGCTTCAAAACGCCAATTCCACGATTTCTTAAGTTTTTTCGTGATCACGAAATACGTGCGTTCCGACAGTATGTTATTTCGTTTAAAGTACCATTTATTGTGGGTTCTGAATATTCGGTGTGTGGGGGGGGGGGGGCACAAGTTGCATTCTGAGAGGGGGCCGCAAGGTACATTCTGTGGTGGGGGCGATGTTGCTAAGCACAGCACTACAAATAACCTATCACTTTTGGAAAAAAAATTTCCCCCCCGTATATCGGGGTTTGAAGAAGGAGTCATAGTAAAAGTATAATTCTGAAACATTGGAAATTCTGTCTCGCGAAAATGTTAAATTATGTTACAATAATATTCTGTTCTACATTTGTATTGTAAAATTTAAAAATAAAGGTTAAGGAATAGTAAATTTCTTATTGTACTTTCTTTACATTACAGTACCGGCCATAATTATTAGGCAACCCCAGTTTTCTTTTTTTAACCCTCTAGGGCCATTCGTATCATATTTGATACAGTATTTCTATATAAGGAAACATTTGGTATTTCCCTATAAGGAAACATTTGGTATTCATTGACTGAGCAGTCAGTACTGCTTTCATTTGAAATTTATAAAATATTTCTCTTAACCCTCTAGGGCCATTCATATCATATTTGATACAGTATTTCCCTATAAGGAAACATTTGGTATTTCCCTATAAGGAAACATTTGGTATTCATTGACTGAGCAGTCAGTACTGCTTTCATTTGAAATTTATAAAATATTTCTCTTAACCCTCTAGGGCCATTCATATCATATTTGATACAGTATTTCCCTATAAGGAAACATTTGGTATTTCCCTATAAGGAAACATTTGGTATTCATTGACTGAGCAGTCAGTACTGCTTTCATTTAAATTTATAAAATATTCCTCTTAAAAAATTTTTCAGGAAAATATTTCTTTCAAGGCTTGTTTTCATACTGTCTCAAATATGATACGAATGGCCCTAGAGGGTTAAAGAAATGATGTATTTCATACAATTTTTAATATTTATTGTCAAGTGAATAATACTAAATGACAATAGAATGGTTCTTTTGTTATTATTACTTTGCAAAATTTTCCAAGGAAGCCAGGAAACCTTTGCTTCAGCCAGCCAATGAGAAGAAGAGACTAGCGTTGTGTAGAGATTACAAAAACTAGACACCAGAACAGTTCATTTGATGCACATGTTATTGGGCAGTATTAACAAAAGATTATTTTCATTAGAATTATCCACTTGGCAATAAATATTAAATATTGTATGAAATATATCATTTTTTTAAACCGGGGTGACTTAATAATTATGGCCGGAAGTGTATATGGCCTGTAGTATATATATATACACACACTACCGGCCATAATTATTAAAGAGAGCTTTTCAACAATTAGTAGAAGTTCATTTATCATTAAGACTTTATTTTTAAGCAATATGGTAAATTCTACACGCAAAACGCTCTATTTAAAGAAAGAAAACTCATTAATGCTATCAAGAAAAAGTCAATTTCAGAAACTTCTGATATATATATATATATATATATATATATATATATATATATATATTCTTTTGTTATTATTACTTTTCAAAATTATTCAAGGCAAGGAAGCAAAGATAAACTCGTCCAAATCACCCCAAATGTTATTCATTCTTTCATTGATGAAACTGCAATATAGGTAATCAATAAATATTTATAAATTCATTTGATGTACGTTATTTTTCAGTATTAACAAAAGAACCATTCTATTTTCATTTACAATTATTCATTTATAAATACTAAACATAGTATGAATTATATCATTACACACACACACACACATATGTGTGTGTGTGTGTGTGTATTATTTTTTATTAAGTTGGTTCTAAGCTTTCGACTCATGTGAGCCGAAAGCTTAGAACCAACTTAATAAAGAATTATCTAAATGTTGGAGAATTTTTGTCTTTATTTTCAACTGAAACTAAAGCCAAAATACGACGTTTAGAACGGCTCATGATTAAACATTCATTGTCATTCTTATATTTCATTGTCTCTTATATTCATTCATTGTCTCTTATATTTAACAGTATATATATATATATATATATATATATATATATATATATATATATATATATATATATATATATATAAATTGTAGTTATATGAGTGTTTGGTGCGTGTGGCTGTTCGAGGAAGAGACTGAAAGACATGGAGTTTGCGAAGTTTGCAAATTCCAAAGAAAGCTTGAACTCAGTTTGTTGAGTCCATTTTCAAAGTTGGCAACCATTACGGTAACAATTACGCCGTGAAAATTTTTTCAGGCTTTTCCGGTGCGCGATCAAGCAGTCGTTTTACAATTTGTTCCGTCAAAAATCCATGACCGCGCCTTATTCCGACCGACAAAGCTTATCACACTTCGCTTTCACAGTAGCCACTTCACGTCCATAAATTTTGCTCCTAATGAACATCATCCCAACAACCCTC
>JBBBDQ010000445.1:3355000-3432500 GCA_037127315.1 Ascarosepion bandense
TTGGGAAATCTTTTTGTACTAGGTAAAATCTTTCCTTGTACTAAAATATTTCCAAAAATAAAAGGAAGTGTTGTTTTTTTTTAGCATTTTTTTTTCTCAAAAACATCGTTTTTTACCATAATTATTAACTACCTGATGATACATTGTTCTTTCAATGTCAAAACAAATAGACATCAGTAAGCATCAATAAGATGGAGCTAATCTTAAAATAATAATAATAATAATAATAATAATAATAATAATAATAATAATAATAATAATAAAATTGAAGCAAATAGGCCGGACATTATTGCTAAAAACTAGAAAGAAAAAACTTGCCTATCAATTGATATGGTTTGTCCAGGGGATTGTAACATAACAACCAAGGAATTCGAAAAACTTTCAAAATATAAAGACCTGGAAATTGAAATAGAAAAAATGTGGAAATTGGAAACAAGAGTCGTGCCAGTGATAGTGGGTGCACTTGGAATGATAAAAAAAGGAACAAAACAACACAATGAAAGAATCCCTGGAAACCCAGCTTAAGAGATAAACAAAAAATTGTCTTGTTAAATACAGCCCACACACTAAAGAGAACTTTGTCTATGTAACGCTATGGGTGATAGGGGAGATAGAAAAAACATAAAATGGAGCCATAACAACACACCACGACCTGCCTTAGGTCTTCCTGCAGACTTGGATGGTAGTGCGACCATAGCAGAAATCGAAATATGATGAAAAATGACAGCATAATAATAATAATAAAATAAGAAAGAAAAGAAAGAACATTCAATAATGAAAGAAGTCAGTAAATATAAACAAGTATACATTTAGTAGATTCTGTAGAAAAGCAAAACAGAAGCCAAGAACCAACTATTGCGGCAAAAATATGAAAATGAAAGCCAAAGATAAAGCACTTGATCAGATGAAACAACGCTAGCAAGACAAACCTCTGCATGGTCCATATTCAGAACGTGCCAAATCGAATTATGATGAAAAATGACTAATTAATAATAATAATGACTGGTATTCGTTTTACTTAAAATTATTCTTAAATTTATCGCTTACCATTTTTATCACAATGTGTGTTCTTTTTCTTAACGGTTGTATTTTTGTTTGTCAGATTCTTATTTCATCAACTTCACTACTTATTAAGGGACGTTATCATCATTTATCCACCACACCCAGATGGTGCATAGGGCAGCAACTTTTTGTTGCTGTTTCTGTAACAAACTGTTTTTTATGGGGCAGGGTTGTTAGCCCTGCACCCAACACCCAAACCTGGAGGACCGGTGGACCATTCTTGGTCCTTAAGTTTACAGCACCTGGTATTCCCAAATGGTCCCCCATTTAAGTACTGACCAGGCTCGATGTTGCTTAACTTCGGTGATCGGACGGGAACCGGTGTATTCAACACGATATAGCCGTAGAGAAGGGACGTTATACGCGCAGAAAAAAGAACGCTTTCTTACAAATGACATACTTGATTAAAAACAATTTTTTATGTTTCAATTGATTCTGAAAAAAAAGTCGAGAAATTAAAACATTTTTTTATAACCGTGTGACCCCAAGCAAGGCATTTTACTGCAACTGTTGGGCAGGGGTTTACATAGGAGGAATGTTATGAGAAAGAGTGACAGGTTACAGAGGGTGTCAGGAAGAGAATACTGATGAGTGGGGTGGACGGAGAAAAAACACGAGAGAGAGGATGTAAGTCAGTGAGACAGGAGGTGATTTTGACTTTACATTTGAATTCTTGAAGATTGTAGCTGTCGGGAAAGCAAGTATGCGGAAGGGAATTCCACAGGCGGGAAGTGCGAGAAAAGAAGCTGCTGGAGTAGAATTTGCGTTTACGTTTTATCGGTTTCACAGTAAAAGGGTGGGACCTAGTTGCCAACCTTGTTTCTCGAGGAAATTCATATATAGCGGGCACCAGTGAGCTAAGTTCATCGGAACAGAAGCCGTGAAAGTATTTGTAGAAGAGACACAAGGAAGCCACACTGCGTCGGTGAGAAAGTGACTGTATCCTAGCTGCCAAGTTGGGATCTATCACATTACAGATTCTCCGTTGGATTTTGTAAAGGACACCTAGGTGGATAGCAGGAGCACCCGACCAGATATGGCAGTAGTATTCAATGCACGGGCGGATTGTAAATGCAAACTGTGGATCATTATCTTGTCTTTGATATGGAATCATTTTTCCTATTTATGTCGTAATTGTTAGCGTTCATATCGACTACAAACGATAAAATAATTTACCAAACGATAAAAACGAAGCAGCCATATTCTAGAATATTGAAGAAGGTGACTTCGTGTAAATTCGAATGTATTAATAGAGACATTGAAATAATTGGGTTCAATTATTAATTGATCTGGCTCATTGCAATCAAAATGCATTTTAAAGTCGGATATTGGATTGCTAGGCTTATTATCCGAATTCCAGTTGACAGTAGTGGCAGTGACATGCCTTGCTCGGGGTGAAACGCTTATAAAAAAAAAAAATACTTACTTCCCTGATAGCTACAATCTCCAAGAGTTTAAGTGCAATGTCAATTGCCATCTTTTATATTCTTGATTCCCATCTTTGTCTTATCCTTTCTCTGCCACCCCATCTTGTTTCTCTTTCTTTTCGCACTCCCCTCATATAACCCCCTGCGCACCAGTGGCAGTGTTACCTTGCTTGGGTGAAACAATTATAAAAAAGGCAATTGTGAATTATAACTGTTTATTTTTTAAAATTAAAGATTTTATTTTCTCAGAATAATTATGGCAAACAAGTCCAACTTACCGATCATCAAAAACTAAATATTATGAAAACTGTTGTGGTATAAAAAATATAAATTAGAAAGTCCTAATTTCATCATGCAAAGGGAACATAACACGGTCATCATATCAAAGAAAGAAAAAAAGCCTAATGGCTCATTCTGACCAATTAAGTTTCAAAACTGAAGTGGAAGACGTTAGGTTGGAAGATCTTGACAGAGGAGAAAGGAAGAGATTTTCAGATCCAGACAATACAACAGAAGACTTGTCTGTGGATGACAGCGGAAGTGATTCAGGCACAGAATAAAATGAAATAATCTCCATTAAAATAATCAGATCATAAACCTCAAGGGGAAGATGAGGATAGAGGTTGTAGTACAAGTTCGAGAACAACCAACAATATTAAACCTCTTCGGTTCAGGAAGCTGTAGAAGACTGATAAATAGGATTGTATCTAGTTGCATATGTTAAGAAGAGAAGATATAGAGTATAGTAAAGTAAGAGACAGGGGAAGTTGACTACTGATCACATATCATACATCAACACAAAACAACAGTCTATTGATTTTTATCTCATTCTGAAACAAACAGATACATAAAAAACGAATGGATCAATACCCTAATTTGAACATCCAAGTTAGATGGAGACAGGCAAATGCTGCATCCGTTAGGTTGATATATTGGTTATTTCCTTCTTGGAAAATTGAATGGATTGCCGGCCCTTGCCGCAGTTTGATATTGAAACAAAGAACCGGATGCATGTTGAATGAATTCTGATGCATGACACCACTGTTCCGTTGTTGGACATGAAGTGAAATTAATGTAGAAATATAAAGTTGTTTTGTTTTTTTAGATTTCTAATGTTTGTAATTATTTGAATATCTTCTTATTCTACTTTTCAAATAACAGTGATGTGTTAAACTCACTTAAAAGGAAAACTAAATTTAATGTTATCATTGAATTTTAATGACATTTTAAAAAGGTAGCCATTGCATTAAAGTGTAAAATCTATCTTTACTGTGATGTTGTTTCAGCTAATATGTCTGCAAACCCTTCGGTTTTTAGTCATTTAGTTTAAAGTTTATAGTAGGCACTGTTAAAATTGTTGAGTTATCTCCCTCTAACCCTACAAGTTACTTGTACACCACTGCTGTAGCTGTAGCTCACAACTCTAAGAGTCAAGTCAGGAACTAACTAACGTCTATATTCACGAGGCCATGTGTCTTTAAGGACAAGAAAAACTGAATTTTCGGGATTTAACCTAATGCTCAGTAATTCATGACTTCCAATCGAGGCTTTACGCAAGGAATAAAGATGATATACCCCAGTGATTGTAATAAAGGGTTCGAAATTCTTAACACTTGAAGAAGGCAGGAGTGTACAACGACCGAAACGTCGTACAAATGGCAACAAAGATTAGGACAATAGTCCGAATAATGTAAATACTGTACAGTGTTTAAGGTTTTATCACCAGATAGATGAAATATTATACTACATACTTTTTTCTTTTATTGCTTATACACGTTGTGGTTTAATGGATATTTGAGAGCTGTGTTCGAATTCCAGTTAAATTCATTACATTCATTTACGCACAAATACTCTTGGGAAGGGTATGAATCCGTCTCTTCTCCCTCCAGCTATTAGTTGAATAGCAGGACAGATTGGGTTCTATAGCCTTAGTTGGAAAGAAATGGCAAATTTTAGAACGAAATGGCACACTACTGAAGGAAAATATTCTACTTAGTAATGTCTTGAAAAGGACATGATCACCCAAGTATGGCACGTATCTGATTGACTTATATTCAGTTTACTTATTTTCACCAATAAATCTGCTGTTGTATTACATGTAGACTCTGACTTTTTATAGCCTCTTGACAATTGGAGTCGATAGACTAAACTATCGCCCGGTTCACACTCCACCCACATCTATTGAACAGGTGAAGAGGCTCATCCCTTGTTCCCTGTTTAGGATGTGGTTTCCTGCTTTCTCTTTTCAAATCTTTTCTTTTTTTTTTTCAATTGGAGTAGATAGACTAAACTATCGCCCGGTTCACACTCCACCCACATCTATTGAACAGGTGAAGAGGCTCATCCCTTGTTCCCTGTTTAGGATGTGGTTTCCGGCTTTCTCTTTACAAATCTTTTCACTCTTTTCTTTTTTTTTTTTCAATTGGAGTAGATAGACTAAACTATCGCCCGGTTCACACTCCACCCACATCTATTGAACAGGTGAAGAGGCTCATCCCTTGTTCCCTGTTTAGGATGTGGTTTCCGGCTTTCTCTTTACAAATCTTTTCACTCTTTTCTTTTTTTTTTTCAATTGGAGTAGATAGACTAAACTATCGCCCGGTTCACACTCCACCCACATCTATTGAACAGGTGAAGAGGCTCATCCCTTGTTCCCTGTTTAGGATGTGGTTTCCGGCTTTCTCTTTTCCAATCTTTTCACTCCTACGTAGCCCCCTGCGCTTCAGTGGTGTAACCGCCTTGTTCGGGGTGATATGATTAAAAAAAAAAAAAATTCCTTGCATTCACTTACGCGCAAATACTCTTGGTATTAATCCATTACTTCAAATGCAATCTACTGCGGGATAATCTTCTGCCCAGTCAGTGATGTTTCTTTCGAGACATGATCGCCTAAAGCGTGTATCACGTATGACATTTAACTGACTGAATATAATAGTTGGAAACATGATTAAGGTTTCTACCGAGCATAAAGTGGGGGATCAGTTTTCTATTGTTATGAAGTTATAAACTGACACCCCGCCACTAATTACTGCTTAATAATATAATAGATCTCTCCCCCCACTCGCTATGAGTCAAATTAGGTTCTATAACCTTGTCTGGCAACCAGTCTACCGCAGACAGGAATGGCAACCTACTGCGGGATAATCTTCTGTCCAGTCAGTCATGTGTCTTTCGAGACATGATCGCCCAAGAGTGTTTCACGTATGGCACTTAACTGACTAAATTTAATAGTTGGAAACATGATTAAAGCTTCTACTGAGCATAAAGGGGTGTCAGTTTTTTATTGTTATGAAGTAGTAAACTGATCCTCCACTAATTAATACTTAATAATATAATACATCTCTTCTCCCTCTAGCTATGAGTTAAAGAATAGGACAGATTGGGTTCTATAACCTTGGCTGGCAACCAGTCTACCGCAGAAAGTAATCGCAACCTACTGCGGGATAATCTTCTGTCCAGTCAGTCATGTTTCTTTCCAGACATGATCGCCATTCCACGGATATAGTGTTTATTTATCTTCATTCATTAATATTCCATTTTCAACTCAAGCAGCTTCTACCCGAAAACCTTTGTGAAACAAACTCCCTGTTTAATACAATTGTAACCGCTTCAAGTGTAGGGTTAACAGTTATCCATCCGACGTAACCTTATAACAGATTAAGACTGACGCTAGAATTGAAGAGATTAAGCTTATAGTGATCGGGAAAGCACCTTCTCGGGAATCTGTTCCACAAAGTATCGGTTCTCGGGAATGATCTGAAACTTCCTTCTTACTAATAGAATACTGTCGGTAATGAGTGTTGTGGAGTCACTTATAATCGTGCTTTGGCGCTTGCTAATCGACTTAACGCACCCAAAATGTTAGGTAATCTTCCACTGTAAGCTGACTCCTTAGTATTCGGCTAACTGCCGACTAATATCAACTGCCTTAGTAGTTCTACTGAACTCCAATAGAACTCTAAAGAACTCTCTAGAACTTCTAAGAACTTCCCAAGAACTTTTTGTGTTAACTTCCTGTTAGCTCTTATTAATATAGGAGGGAGAGTCCATTATGTGAAGAATAGGTGTGTTTCACCATAACAATAAGCACGATTCGAACCTGTGTACGTGGCAGAGAGGCTCCTATCTATATGAGTCTGAGAATACACGAACCTATCTACTTTAATTAAGGAGAAAAACTAATTAGAGGATAACATTTCACAGTTAGACCGAGTCGTGAGAACTGTAAAGTCAAAGTAGACTTTAGATTGAACAGGAAACCCAATCCTAAGAAGGGAAAAAGGGATAAACCTGTTCAAAAAACAAAAGAGGACTGTTAACCGGACGATAGTCGAACCTATGTACTAAATAATTAGTGAATCAAATTTCAGAGTTTAGACATTGGCGTTAGAAATAGAGACAAGTAGACTTTAAAAGGAACAATGGTAGTATAACACTATCCCCGGGCGTACCCGAGCCAACCCTTTCTGAACCTCGACCAATCCGCCCACATTTTGTTTGATTTTGGACCGGCCGAAGTAGGTTTGCCTGTTATCACCTGGCTAGGTTAGTCCAGACACGCGAGAGAACGGTATATAGTTTAAATCATATATAACGCGATCCCCGGTTCCCGGTAGCTGGCGAACGGAATATAATCAGTAGAACACTGCAACACCACGGATGTAAATTTATATATATATTTATATATCGAGTATATAGTGGAGGGTGGGAGACTTGGCCAGTGGGGAGACTTGGTCACCCATATGTCTAAGCATAACCCAAATAAGAAACTAATTCTTAGCGGTGTTTCTGGAGAGCTCTCCTGTAGTGAGGAATAAATGGCTCACTGTTGATTACTTCCTTTGACACATGGATGAGAGAGAGCATAGACTTATTTTGGAGGTAAGTTTTTCAATTTTTCAGTTTTACCTTCAAACCCATATTAGCTTTGATGACATTGTCAGTGTTCTGTTTTTTGCATCTGTAAAGTGTGTCCATTTAGCCTAGCTTTCAGCACATTTCTTAAAACGTAACAGTCATTGTTAATTTTTACTGATTTTTTGTGTTCAGATTTTCCTTGTGGGGAGAGTTGGCCACAGGCTGGCCAACTCTCCACATTGTTCATATTGGCTTTATATCTTCACATGACTGGGTTCTGAATGAATTTATGGTTGTTTTTCATGCATTCCTTTATATAAGGGTGTCGTCTATGCAGTGGGTGTCAGGAAACTCAAACTCATCTTAGCTCAAGCGTCTCTTAACATAAATTACCTTGTTGCTCAAATTTTTCAAAGCTGTCTGTTCATTTTACTACACAGGCTGTTCAAACCTCATCTGGCTTGTTCTTTATTAATAAAATATTTCTTTCCACAGAGGGTAGAATAGAGATTGATTTTCCGAGAAGAAGCGGAAAAGTCCAGGGAAAATTCATCAAGCCTCATGTTGAAGACATTGACAGAGTGCCACTTAGCATCATCAAAGCCAAGCTGACTCGAACCAAAACTCTCTGGAACAACAGAACGCACCAAGAACACTTTCTTCTTTCAAGAGTCACTGGACAAGTTGAACATTTACTAATTAGAACACATCTGTGGCACAGATTTGTAACTAGTGTGTGTGTGTGCGCGTGTGTCTATATTTCATTATTCATGTTTAGTATTGATCATATGAAGACCATTATATCGCTGAGCCCAGCACATTTCAGAATATTATCAGGTGTTATTATGATGAAGAAATGATGTAAAGACTAATAAATATGCTCATTTTGTTGTATTTTATTATTGAGAGCTGAAAAAGCTGACTTCTTTTAAGTGACTAACTTTCCCCATTTGTGGCCAAGTCTCCCCACTGAAGAGGCCAAGTCTCCCCATGCCCTGGCCAACTCTCCCCATACATGACATCTCTGGAATTTTGTTCTCAACTTTTTTTTACTTACTTTTTTTTTTTTTTTTTAATCATATCACCCCAAGCAAGGCGAAAACGCCACTGATGCGCAGGGGCTACGTAAGAGTGAAAAGATTGGAAAAGAGAAAAACCGGAAACCACATCCTAAACAGGAAACAAGGGATGAGCCTCTTCACCTGTTCAATAGACGTGGGTGGAGTGTGAACCGGGCAATAGTTTAGCCTATCTACTCCAATTTACATAAATAAAACTTGTTCCATATAATGAAAAATGTGTGTTGTTTATATGTGCAAATTTTCAGTTTGATAAAACCAATCACCTCAACACTAGTGAAAGAATTATAAAAAATGAAGATTTTGTGGCTAACTCTTCCAACCCACCCCTCCCCTACACAATTATAAGCAAATCAAGGTTGAGTGATGCACAGTCAGTTGACTGGTATTTCAGTATCAAATTACAGAAACAATGTTCTTGGGGAGGTTGCCGATTTTAGATCGAACGTCTTCTTCAAATCACGGACCCAATTCTGCTAATTTCGTTTTCCACTTCGGTTTTATTGAAAAGGCACAAAACCGGGGTGGTAAAGTTAGTTATGCGAAATTCGATTTCCTTCCGTGTATAGGTCTTACCAGCTCGGAATGGAAATGATATCAATTTTCCATTTCGACTGTAGGGGAGAACCTATTCTCTTTTGTTGCTTGCCTGTCCGTACCAAAAGCTTAGGTAGCCGAAGACAGGAAATTCTCACAGTCCAATTTGACCTGGGGCCATAATATTGTCAAAACAGGACGACATACTATGTCTACGTTCCAGCTACACAGATTCAATCAATTCGTTTACTTTTCCCGACAAAAGTAAATGTATTTTTCTCATTCTATTCAATGTTAGAGAATTTTCTTCTTATCTTTTAAATTGAAGAAAAATTAATACCAGCCATCTGGAAATAGGGTTACAGTAGCAATAATCTATTTTTGCTCTGGTCCGGCTCATCTAAAAATAAAACATGGCAGGAAAACATTATTTACATTGTCCGGACTGTTGTCCTCATATTTATTGCCTCGTTTACGACGTTTCGCCCGTTGTATGTTCCGGCCTTCTTCAGGTGCTAGGAATTTTGAACCGAATTGTTTATTTCGATCACTGGGATAGATCGTTCTTTTCAATGTGTGATGCCACTTCCGATTGCCATGTAGTTATCTCCCGTTTAACTCAACACTTTCTAGGTTATTTGTTCACCACTGCTGTAGCCTGATATTGAACTCACAACTATCAGCACTGTATCATTTGCGTACCTTATGTTGTTCAAATTGTGGCCTCCGATGACAAATTCTGGCATAACATTTAGGGTCTTCAGGATAGTCTCGCTGTATAAGTTAAATAGATCCGGTGAAAAGACATATCCTTGTCTTACGCCCCTTTCTATCTTTGTATATCTGCTGAATTCGTTACCTGTTTGTATGCAGGCAGTTTGCTGTCAGTAGAGATTCTTGATGTCTTTCCCAAATATATCAAGGCAACTGAGCATCTCCATCAATTCTTTGTGGCGTATTTTGTCGAACGCCTTAGCATAATCGATAAAACATACGTAGACGTCCGTCTTCCTTTCGGAGAGCACCCTAATATTCTTGTCTTATCCCTGGCCTGATTTTGCTTCTTGGTCTATTAATCAGGACTTGGACGATCAGTTTTGTAATGTGGCTCATTAAACTGATCGCTCGGTGGAGTTTGCACTCATTTGCACCTGGCTTCTGAGGCAGTGCTATGAAGATCGACTTGCTTAGGTTAGCCTGTAATAATTTACTTGATTTGAAGATACGTAAATATTTGTCGTTTATATTTGAGTCGTTCCAGTTGAATTCATTGCATACACTTACGCACAAATACCCTTGGGAAAGGTATTAATCCGTCTCTCCCATCCAGTTATGGGTTAAATAACAGGACGGGTTCTATAGCCTTGGTTGGGAACCAGTCTACCGCAGAAAGCAATGGCAATCTACTGCAAGATAATCTTCTGCCCAGTCAGTCATGTCTCTTTCGAGACATGATCGACCAAAGCGTGTATCACGTATGGCACTTAACTGACTGACTGAATATAATAGTTGAAAACATGATTAAGGATTCTACTGGGCATAAAATGGGGGATCAGTTTTATATTATTATGAAGTAATAAACTGAGCCCACACTAATTTCTACTTACTAATATAATACATCTCTTCCCCCTTCAGGCTATGAGTCAAATAATAGGACAGATTGGGTTCTATAGCTTTGGCTGGCAACCAGTTTATCGCAGAAAGCAATGGCAACCTACTGCGGAATAATCTTCTGCCAAGTAAGTCATGTCTCTTTCGAGACATGATCGACCAAAGCGTGTATCACGTATGGCACTTAACTGACTGATATTTGAGTCTATAAGCATTTACCTGATTGATGTCCTCTTTTGTCCGGATATAACTCTTTTAAGGAGTGTAGTCAAACTATTGTAGTCCTTGCAGCCGGTCGCATTATGTTATTGACAAGAATGGTGCTAAAGTTGAAATATATTTAGGTGGTGGAGAACTGTATGACAAATTGGAAAATACTTTAGAAGGAACCGGAAATCTAGTTCTAAAGAGGGAACAAGAGATAAACATATATTCTGGTTCAAAAGAGAGAGGAGGTGTATGAACCGGGCGAAGTCACAGACAAAAGACACAGAATTTACTACAATCTTCAATCAAATAATAATCATTGCCATTCTCGAAACCAAAAATGAAAGAACCTTGCCACACTTACATGGGGTAAGAAACCGAGAGAAAAAAAAGGACTTTGTTCTTCAAATGTCTACTTACGAGTCCGGATGAACTACTAGCCTGCTACGCCTTTTTGGTAGTGAGTAATTCCTGTTCTCTACTTTAGAATTTTTTAGTGAAATACGGATCCCGAACAATTGTAAGTATATATATATATTTTCTATTTGTAAACGAGTTATGACGCAACCTAGGTTTTTTTTAATTACTGAGAGCCTACGATTCTGCCCAGGTAGCAGATCTAATAGGTATTTATATTTTAGATATTTTAAGTAGATTTTTAGACCCTAAACTAATATGCCTATATCGGGATGATGGACTGATATGTATTCCCAATTCCAATGGGCCTTTCACTAATAGAATACATAAGAAAATTATCAGAGCCCTAAATTTTCTAGGTTTTAAGGTTGAGGTTACTTCCAATCTCAAAATTGTAAACTATCTAGATATCACCCTTAACTTAAATGATGGTTCCTACCAACCCTTTCTCAAAGAAAATAGTTCTCCCACCTATATAAATAGTTTATCCAACCACCCCAAAAATATTATAAGACAAATACCCAAGATAGTAAATAATAGGGTTAACCAATTATCATCTAATATAAAAATTTTCAACGCAAGTAAAGAAATTTACGATAAAGCCCTTCAGAAAAGCGGTTTTATTAACAAGTTAACGTATAATAAGCCTGCTATAAACCCAGAATCATCTAAAACAAAAAAACACCGGAAAATGTAGAAAAAGGAAGATAATTTGGTTTAACCCTCCTTATTGTAAACTAATATCAATATTGGTAAGTATTTTCTCAGATTAATCGATAAACATTTTAATAATAATAATAATCCCTTAAATAAAATTTTTCATAAATTCACCCTAAAAATAAGTTACTCTTGCACCTCAAATATAAATGATATGATTAATTCCCATAATAGGCATATTTTAATGAACTTAAATAATACCGACGTCAAATCTGCAATTGTTGATAAATGCAATTGTAATTCTGTGGATACCTGCCCAGTGCAGGGCAAATGTAAATCCACCCAAGTAATTTATGAAGCCCGTATTTCTCCATCTAACAACAAAGACAATTACCGGACTTATATTGGTATGTCCGCGGGCCCTTTCAAACAGAGACTTTACAACCACAGGTTCTCGTTTTCGAACCCTAACCAAAGATTCCAGACGGCACTATCACGTAGATTCTGGAAAATGAAGGAGGAAGGGCAGGACCCTATAATCAGCTGGAAACTAATAGGCTCAGCCTGTACCCCTAAAAATTTTCGTGATAGGTGCCATCTATGTTTATTGGAGAAGATTCTGATTTTGAAGTATCCTCATCAGGACTTACTTTTGAATCTTAGAAAGGAATTCATTAATAAGTGCCGTCATAGGGCGGATTTTAAATTTTAAATTTTTAAATTTTAATTTTTAAATTTTATATTTTTAAATTTTAAATATTTCTTTTTATAATTTTTATGTATATGTGTATGTTTGTGTGTGTATGGGTATATTTGTACATATGTGTGCATATATGTATATATGTATGTGTGTATATATGTATTTATGTGTATAAAATTTTTTTTAGCTATTTAAATGCTCTTCTTATATTTTCCTTCATAATATTCATTAAATTTTTATATTTTTTTATATGTATGTGTGTATGTGTGCATATGTATAATGTATATATATATATATATATATATGTGTGTGTGTGTGTGGTTGTGTATGTGTGTATATGTATACATATGTGTGTGTACATATATATTGTGTGTGTGGATTTTTTGTATATGTGTGTACATATATGTATGTGTATGCGTATGTATGTGTATATACATATATAAGTGTGTGTATGTAATTGAATGTATGTGTGTGTGTGTATGTATGTATATATGTATTCATAATTGAAGAATTGTGTGTGTGTGTATGTGTGTACACATATATGTATGTATAATTGTAAATTAATTTTTTTTTTTTATACCTAGCGGTATCTTTATTTAGTTTAAATTAAATGACCTAATTTTTAAAAAAATTATTTTAAATCCTATATCTTTTTATTCCCTTTAAAAATAATTATACCTTTTTAAGTAAAAGGCCTTTTTCTAATACTTCAACGTTTTTGGGAAGTTAGGTTTTTGAATATGTCCAGCGTCTGTAATATATAAAAAAATTGTTCTTTCTTTTCTTTTTTCCCTCCCTTCCTTTATCTCTCTTACCTCCCACCTTTTTTCCGTTTTGCTTAACCTGATATCAATTCAACACGCCGTCCGTTCCTTTTAAGTTACAATTCTCTTTCCTTTTTTGCGAACCCAGACGATGCCAATTTTTCTTTTCTTGTTTATTTTATTTTATTTTATTTTATCTTTTTCTTTTTCTTTTTCTTTTTCTTTCTTTTTAATTTTTTGCAAATCTATTTAAAAAGGAAAAATAGACTGATTTTTTTCTCCAGTTTCAGAAAGGATTTTTTTGTTACTGAGATGATGTGTTATCCCCTGTGGGGATTTCATATCGAAATGGTCATTCAACATCCTTGAATTAATCCCAGTTAATTTATATTTGGTCTGTTATATTTTATTACATGGAGCTCTCTTCCTGTATCATTTTTTAATATTAAAATAAAATTTTAATATTAATTAGGATCGGGTTTTTGGAATTTACCTTCGTGCTTTTTCCGCTTGGATAAAAGTATATGAATAAAATATATATATATACTGTTAAATATAAGAAACAATGAATGTCTATTATGTTTAATCATGAGCCATTTTAAACATCGTATTTTGGCTTTAATTTCAGGTGAAAACAAAGACAAAAATTCTCCAACACTTGGATAATTTATTATTAAGTTGGTTCTAAGCTTTCGGTTCCCATGAGCCATCTTCAGAGAGGTTACAAGGACGTTAAGATAAAAACATGCACCATCAGCGACGATTTTATCTTGTGTTGACATAAAATTTCGTTAAGCAACGATAACAGTTACCAAAAATAGCAGTTCGTAAATTTGTAATGCTGTTCTATGACGTCACACCACGTGAGAGCTCGAAATGATAACAGAACCATATATTTAAATGCAATGTAATGTGTTATGACCAGATTTAAATGTGATTTTATTAAGTGTTTGCTACATGCAGTTACATAATTCTAAATGCTCATTGAACAGTTTTGACACACCTAAATGCTTTTCCTCTAACTACCACTCCTTAATTTTCTAAATAAACATTCATTTTATATTTTTAAAAATAAATCATTTTCACAATTTATTTTAAACAGATCACCTGAAGAGGAACAGTTTTGTTCGGAAACATGACAAATTTTCTGCAGTTATATTATGCTTTTATAAACCATTGTAATAAAAAAATTACAATATATATATATATATATATATATATATAAGAAAAATTAAGGCAGGTACGTTATTTCATGGTAAATCGGTAGTGTGGGCCTATTTCAGACGAACTATCATCAGCTTCTGCTTTCATTTTACAAAGGATTTTACACGAACCATTTGTAAAATAAAGACGGAAGCTGATGATGGTTCGCCTGAGATAGGCTTAACTTGCGATTTACCATGAAATAACGTGTCTGCCTTAAATTTTCTTATATCTGCTCTATATCTATTTATATATATATATATTTAGAACTCTCTGAGAGAGTTATCCTACCACTGTATGTAGAGGATACTCCTTTGGATTCTTCTATACCCACACTACATGCTGATATATATATACACATTACCATCCAATGCTCAATTACACATACTAGAATTTTTACTAACTTACATGCATTTAAAATTATCTATGGTTTTAATGAACGTCGTATATGACTGACCAATGTGAATCGACCTAATCAAAATTGGAAATACCATAGTTCTATCTTTTTGTCTGTTCCCTTTCAATTTTTGTCAATGCTTTTTTAAAAGTGAAATATGCTAGATTGATAAATGTTTCATATTTGTTTTTTTTTATCTTCTTATTCTGTCATATTCTAATCCATATTTGATTTGCATTTGAACTCATACAGATATTTTTTTCTACACTACAAGGTATTTTAGGAGTCAACATTTCTATTATATTATAATTTTCTATTTTAGTTACATGTGCAGTTGACAATTCTCAGGTGACGTGGTTGTTCTTATTTGGTAAGGTCCTTTAATTGCGACTCTGTAGCGCCAATCTAAAAAATCTTACGAAAACAGTCCTCTCTAAAACCTACACGGTTCGTTCGTTTGAAGCTATTTTTAATCTTTGATCTGAAAAAAAATCAACCAAACAAAAAACAACTGTCGTATATCTATCTAAACTTATTTATAAATGGAACTTTGTGTGTGTGTGTGTGTGTGTGTGTGTGTGTGTGCGCGCGCGCGCGTGTGTGT
This sequence comes from Ascarosepion bandense, assembly GCA_037127315.1. NCBI lineage: Eukaryota > Metazoa > Mollusca > Cephalopoda > Sepiida > Sepiidae > Ascarosepion > Ascarosepion bandense. The sequence goes on from JBBBDQ010000445.1 coordinate 3,370,523, forward strand.
GTCCGTTACCTATAGACTCCGAAACGGCTGAACTGATTTTCTTGATAATTTACACAGTTGTACTATCAGCATCTGCAAGTGTTCTTAGGTAGGTTTTGTGTTGAGGTACCCCCGATAAATATCGAAAATCAATAATCGAAAAACTCGGGTTATAGAAGGAGTGGTCCAATTTTAATCAAATTTGATGCACTCATAGACAAAGACATAAGAAACGATATTCAGAAGTTTCAAGGTTGCAGTTCTTACAATAGTGCAAAAAGTCGATAATATATATATATATATATATATATATATATAAAATGCAAGATGTTTGTGTGTGTGTCTGTTCATCTGCCTGTATGTCTATATTTTTCAGCCCTTTTATTTTAGTTTTTGCTTCGGTTTTGGCTCTAAGTAGGTATAATTGTAGTTCTTAGTCTCAGCCATGATACCATTTACTCAGACGACTTATTTAGCCTTCAAAATTCAGTTTACGACGAAAAAAAACTTATTTGATATCGATATCAGGAAATAAAAATTTGACTTACATCCATTTATTTTTCTTTCAGTCTACGGTTTCGCTTTAACTGGAAACAACTATTGCTTTTTAGTCTTTCGTGCCAACGTCCAAAGAGTAGAACCCCAGGACCGTGGATTAGTTTTAAAGCTTTCATTACACCCGAGCAACGCCGGGCTATACTGCTAGTAACTAACAGTTATATTTCTGAATGAGTTGGACACAATGCCTGAAATCTCTATGAGAATTGAAATCTGACGAAGCTTTTATTTATTTATTTATTTTTAAAGAAAAACGGTTAATTCTAACAAAAGTAGCGAATCTGTTTCCCTACAAGAAAAGCAACGGAAAACGTATTTGTGTAATTAAAAATCAACCCAACTCAGTGGAATGAATATCAGGAGAAAACATTTAATGGAATGCAGAAAAAACAAACATCCGGGTGTGGATAGATAAAATAAAAAATGTTTGTACGTAAACTGACTGTATCTTGTTCAATTTCCATTTTGACTTTTTATCGTCTGCTTCTATGATTTTTTAAAAACTCTTCCGCGGAGTTGTTATTATTATTATTATTATTATTTTTTTTTTGTCTTTCTCTGAATTCCAGTTTTCTTCCTTCTCTTAAGAATTCTAACTTTGTAAATACATTTTGATTCACCAAAAAAGATAGACAAAACAACATCAAATAATACAAGTAAGAACAACGAAATAGCACCCCTAAACTAGAAAATATCTTGAAATGTAGGATCTACACTTTCATTTTTGTTTCAATGTGAGAAAACGTGAGATGATTCTTTCGTGGATTATTTTATGTTGGAACTAGCAGCCCGGCGTTGCTCGGGTGTAATGAAAGCTTTAAAACTAATCCATGGTCCTGGAGCTCAGACTCTTTGGACGTTGGTACGAAAGACTAAAAAGCAATAGTTGTTTCCAGTTAAAGCGAAACCGTAGACTGAAAGAAAAATGAATGGATGTAAGTCAAATTTTGATTTCCTGGTATCGATATCAAATAAGTTTTTTCGTCGTAAACTGAATTTTGAAGGCTAAATAAGTCCTCTGAGTAAATGTTATCATGGCTGAGACTAAGAACTACAATTATACCTACTTAGAGCCAAACCCGAAGCAAAAACTAAAATAAAAGGGCTGAAAAAAATACAGACATACAGGCAGATAAACAGACACACACACAAACATCTTCCCTTTTATATATATTATCGATTTTCTGTACTATTGTAAGAACTGCAACCTTGAAACTTCTGAATATCGTTTCTTATGTCTTTGTCTATGAGTGTATCAATTTGGTTAAAATCGGATCACTCCTTTTATACCCGATTTTTTCGATTATCGATTTTCAATATTTATCGGGTGTACCTCAACACAAAACCTAGCTAAAAACACTCGCAGACGCGTATAGTACAACTGTCTAGATTTTCAAGAAAATCGGTTTAGCCGTCTCGGAGTCTATAGGTAACGAACACACACACACACACACACACACACACACACACACACACACACACACACACACACACACACACACAGACAAAGTTCCATTTATAAATAAGTTTAGATAGATAAGTCTTTTAATTAATACGGTCAAGAAATATATATCGGCTCGGAACAAGAAATCAGCGAGCGGTGTTCGAATTCCAGTTGAATTCGTTGCATTCATTTTCGTGTGAACGTTGGGAAAGGTATTAATCCATCTCTTCTCCCTCCAGCAACGGGTTAAATAGCACGACAGATTGGATTCTGTAGCCTTTTTTGGCAAACAGTCTACTACAGAAAGAAATGGCAATCTACTACAGGAAAATTTTCTGCCTAGTCAGTCATGGATTGAAAGAGACATGATCATCCAAGGGTATATCACGTATGGCACTGAAGTAAGTGATATGAATAAAAGGATTGAATAGCAGGATACATTTGTTTTTATAGCCTTGATTGGCAGTCAGTCTACGGCAGAAAAAATGGCAATCTATTGCAGGTAAATCTTCTGTCTAGTTAGTCATGGATTGAAAGAGACATGATCGCCCAAGCGTGCATCACGTATGGAATTTAACTGAATGATATGGACAAAAAGATTGAATACCAGGACAGATTGGGTTTCCATAGTATTAGTTGGTAACCAGTCTACTGGATGAAGTGGGGGCATCCGGGTGACCTAGCAGCTTATTCAAAAACCGAAGTGGAAGTTGCGCTTCTTCTTCTTCTTCTATGTGCCCTGTCCCTTCAGGACGTAGGCAATCATGGCTTTCCACGTTTCCCTATCCCTGGTGGCTCTGAGCACGCCTTCTCCTGTTACACCATGCAATCCTCGTTCCGTCATCCACCTGATTAGGTCCTTCAAATATGTTATACGCTGTTTTCCCCTGTCTTTTTTTCCCTCTATCTGGCCTGTTAGTATCAGATTCTCCAAGACCTCCTTCCTCAATGTGTGTCCCAGGAACTTCAGCTGTCTCTTCCTGATGCTCAGTATTAATTTCCTTTTTGTTTCCATCATTTCCAAGACCTCATCATTGCTCACATGCTCGATCCATGATATTCGCAGCATCCTTCTGTAGAACCACATTTCAGTTGCTTCAAGCTTTTCTTTCATCGTTGATGATATTGTTCAGCATTCACTGCCATATTGAAGGACGGACAGCACGTTGCAATCCAGTACTCTCTTCCTAGTTTCTAGCGAAATTGTCCTGTTTCTTAATACTCTTCTCAGCTCCTGGAATGCATCCTTGTGCTTTTGGATCTCAGGAATATAAATGTATAGAAACTGCTGCGACCACAAAGTGAGGGGTCAGTTTATGTATTGATTGTAATATGGAACTGATCCCCCACTTTATATACCTTACTTAAGGTTGCAGTTCCGGTGCGAAGGCGCACGGTTTTACAAGGTATGCAAATGAGCGGCGGTCATGTCGACATACGAGCCGCCCGTTGTAATTCGTATGCAAATAAGCAGCCGAGAAAAGGGATAAAACGAGGAACGGCGGCGATTTAAGGAAGTACGAAAGATCCGAAGGCGAATTGGCGTGGCAAAGGACGCGTTCCAGAAGCTGAGCAAAGTACTAACACACAGGAAAATTTCACCAGAAACAAAGAAAAGAGTACTGGATTGATGTCAGTTCTTCAATACGGCAGTGAATGCCAGACAATATCATCGAAAATGAGGACAAAACTGGAAGCAGCGGAAATGTGGTTCTACAGAAGGATGCTGTGGATATCGTGGACTGAGCATATAAGCAACGATGAGGTGTTGGAAAGAATGGCAACAAAAAGGAAATTAATACTGATTCAGGAAGAAACAGCTGAAGTTCCTGGGACATGCAATGAGGAAAGAGAGCCTGGAGAATCTGATACTGACTGGTCAGATAGAAGGAAAGAGAGACAGAGGAAGGCAGCGGATGACATATTTGCAGGGCCTGATCAGGTGGATGACGGAACGGGGGTTGCCAGGAGTAACAGGAACAAACATACTAAGAGCCACAAAGGATAGGGAGACTTGGAGAACCATGATCGTCTACGTCCTGAAGGGACAGGGCACATAGAAGAAGAAGAAGAACTTAGTCGGTTGATGAAGTGTCTGAGCTAGAAGAGGACGAAGAAGACGACGACGAAGAAGACGATGGCGTTGGAAAGACCAGGAAACCAAGAGAGGACCTGTTGTTGTCAAAAGTTTTGTTTGCCTGAAACAGAGACATTTTACAGGTGTCCTTTTCTTTATAGAAAGAAATGGCAACCTACTGCAGGAAAATCTTCTGTCTACTCAGTCATGGATCGAAAGAGACATGATTGCCCAAGCATGTATTACATATGGCACTTAAGTGACTGATATGGATAAAAAGATTAAATAGCAAGACATATTGGGTTTCTATAGCCTTGGTTGGCAACCAGTCTACTGCAGAAAGAAAGGTACAGCAGCAGGGGAAAATCTTCCGTCTTGTCAATCATGGATCAAAAGAGACATGATTGCCCATGCGTGTATCACGTATGGCCCTGAACTGATTAAAATGGATAAAGAATTGAATTTCAGGACAGATTGTGTTTTATAGCCTTGGTTGGCAACCAGTCTACTGCAGAAAGAAATGGCAACCTACTCCAGGAAAATCTTCTGCCTAGTCAGTCATGGATCGAAAGAGACATGATCGCCCAAGCGTGTATCACATATGGCACTTAAGTGACTGATATGGATAAAAAGATTAAATAGCAAGACAGATTGGGTTTCTATAGCCTTGGTTGGCAACCAGTCTACTGCAGAAAGAAATGGCCCAATGATTGCCCAAGCGTATGTGTTGCACTTAACTGACTGTAATGGATAAAAGGATTGCATATCAACTTTTCAAGCGCTCATTTCCTCATTGTGCCTTAGAAATTTCAACTCTCATACCCTGATGTTAACTATAAGTGTCCTTTTTGTTTCCAGTTTCTTCATCAAACTTCCAGGTTTCTCACAGGTCCCGTCCATAATATTGTTAGCATCCTCATGTAGATAGACATTTGCGTTGCTTCAAGTCAACTCTCCATCTCTGAAAAGAATGTTCAGCATTTTCTACCATATGGAAAGGTAGATATTAGATAACAGTTCAGAACACTTTTCTTTGTTTCTGTTGCTTCAAGTCTCTTCTTCACCCGTGAGGAGATTGTCCAGCATTCACTGCCATATAGGAGGACTGATATTACATAACAGTTCAGTACCCTTTTCTTTGTTTCAGTTGCTTCAAGTCTTTTCTTCATATGTGAGGAGATTGTCCAGCATTCACTGCCATATAGGAGGACTGATATTACATAACAGTTCAGTACTCTTTTTTTGTCTCTGTTGCTTCAAGTCTCTTCTTTAACTGTGAGAAAGCTGTCCAGTATTTGCTGCCATATAGTAGGAGTTATATTACATAACAGTATAGTAATCTCTTTGTTTCTAATAGATTACCTTTTGGTGTCTTGGGTATGACGATAAATTACATCTGGCAGCAAGGCCTCTGAACAGAAGATCGGTGTTTCTGAGGAGCACGGAACCACCTTTTAATTTCCTGGTCTAACCTGACCTGGGATGGTAGGGTCTTGCAAGTAGTGAATACCTCCAAACAAAAACAAAACACTATGAAAGTATAAAGTATATTTTTATAGTAAAAATATCAGTATCAAAGTTTTATATAAAATATTTCCAACCGTACATATTTATAGTAGAATTACCAACAATACTTATTTATACTAAAACGACCAAGAATATATTTTTAAGGGAAATTGACCAGCAGTTTTATCTGTAGTTGAAGACACACAGAAGTTTCTAACAAAATTTTCCTGTCTCTTGATACTCTGCTTAGTTTTTTAATTCATCCTTGTCCATCTCAATACTCCTTAGGATCTCAGTGTAGAACTTTCCGTTGTCTTTTAAAAACACTACTTTGAAAGAGATTGTCCATCATTAACTGCCATATAGGAGGACAAATATCATATAACAGTCCAGTACTCTTTTCTTTGTTTGTCACGAAATTTTCTTGTCTCTCAATACTTTGCTTAGCTTTTGAAATGCGTCCTTGTCCATCCCAATTCACCTTAGGATCTCAGTGTAGAACTTACCGTTGTCTTTTAAAAGCACTACTTTGATGAGATTGTCCATCATTTGTTGCCATATAAGAGGACAAATATCATATAACAGTCCAGTACTCTTTTCTTTGTTTCTAACGAAATTTTCCTCTCTCTCAATACTTTGCTTAGCTTTTGAAATGCGTCCTTGGCCATCCCAATTCGCCTTCGGATTTTAGTGTCGCATTTCCCGTTCTCTATTAGAAAACTTCTCAGATATTTAAATTTCTTGTTTTTATTATCCCCAACATTTAATTGGCATTTTGAGTTTCTTATTGTGCTGATGCGTCCAGTTTTATTTTAGTTAATGTGTAGTCCTTTTCTCACTTTTCTTTGCTACATTCTGTCGGGGGTTCGTAGTTTCCTTTACGTGTCTGTTATCGGCACTGTGTCATCTGCATATCTTGCATCGTTAAGATTGTGGCCACCAATGATGAATCTTGGCAGGATTTCTAGCTCTCTCAGAATCGTTTTGCTGTATAGTTTGAATAAATCCGGCGAGAAGACACATCCTTGTCTTTCACACCCCTATCTATTTTTCGGATGATGAGTTTTGTTATGTGGCTCATTAAGTTGGTTGTTCGGTGGAGTTCACATTCGTTTGCGCCTGGTTTCTTAGGAAGTGATATCAAAATTGGTGTGATTTGGTCTTTCGGTAAATTACCACTGTTGTAGATTTCATTTAAGGACGAATATGTTTTTGTTATGTTAATTCTCTTATTTTTTTATGCATATCTCCTTTATTTTTTATACTCAGTCTCTCTGTTTCTACACTTTTTCTCATTATGATATTCTTCTTTAGTCTATAGGATACAAATCTTATATCATACAACAGTTAACTAAAACACACAAAGTAAAATTGAATACCTGCAAAAATAGATCAAAACGACTAAAAACATTTTAGAAAAACTCAGACCAAGGCAAATTTCACAAGTCAGTATGAAAAGTAAAATTGCACACATGCAAAACCGGATTCAAACGACTAAAAACATTTTAGAAAAACCCAGACCAAGGCAAATTTCACAAGTCAGTATGAAAAGTAAAATTGCACACATGCAAAACCGGATTCAAACGACTAAAAACATTTTAGAAAAACCCAGACCAAGGCAAATTTCACAAGTCAGTATGAAAAGTAAAATTGCACACCTTCAAAACCGGATTCAAACGACTAAAAACATTTTAGAAAAACCCAGACCAAGGCAAATTTCACAAGTCAGTATGAAAAGTAAAATTCTGGTTCCTAATTGGATAGGAAAGTGATAATAGATATATGATGTCAGTCAATATTTTTTCGCACCTAAAAAAGAAAAGCCCGCTGGCGCCGGTCACATGAGAAACTTCACTATTTAAATCACGTTCGCTGACCGGTCAAAGTCAGTGAGAATGGGAGCGGTATCTCTTAGCATCTCCTAATGTAAGGAAGAAACTTCAAGCTGACTTGGTGACGTCTCACCTTTACTTACAATTTTCTTTTTTCTTTTTTTTTACTCCACGCCTTCAAAGACAACAACAACAACATAGGCACTTTGTCTGCGATAAGTACTATTTCTTTATTTCTTCTTTCTTACCCTGTCGCCAACCTACCGAAAAAGGGAAATTAACATAAGCCTTGACATTTTGTGACTATCTCTAAACTTCTGTGGAACATTTTAAATACCTACATTTCTCTTTAAACAATTTTAACTACACGACTACATGCATTTTCTCAATGATCTTTTTTCTTCTCACAAATATATTAACGAATATAACTCAACAATTTTGTTATTCGGTTAATAAATCTTTACTTTAATGTATAGAATTTAGAATCTGTATTGTCATAAATCCCGACTTGGCAGCTCAGATACAGTCACTTTCTCACCGACTCAATGTGGCTTCCCTGTGTCTCTTCTACAAATACTTTCACGGCTTCTGCTCCGATGAACTTAGCTCACTGGTGCCTCCTATATATAAATTTACTCTAGCCACAAGATTAGCAACTAGGTCCCACCCTTTTACTGTGAAACCAATAAATTGTAAACGCAAATTCTACTCCAGTAGCTTCTTTTCTCACACTTCCCGCCTGTGGAATTCCCTTCCATTTACTTGCTTTCCCGACAGCTATAATGTCCAAGAATTTAAATGTAAAGTCAATAGTCATCTCCTATCTCACTAACTTGCATCCTCTCTCTCATGCTTCTGTCTCCGTCCACTCCACTCTCATCAGTATTCTCATCCTTCTCTTACCCACTTCCTGAAACCCCCTATAACCTGTCATTCTTTCTCATAACTTTCCTCCTATGTAATTCTCTGCAAAACAGTGGCAGTAAAATGCCTTGTTTGGAGCGATATGAATATAAAAAAATAAAAAAATAAAAAATAAACGAAATATTTTAACCTTCCACAATACAACATTCCTAGTCGGAACTTGCCATCTATTTCCCCTTCCCTATCTTTGCCCACTTTGGCATTCAGGTTTTCCATGATAATTGTTGTGGATCTTCATCGCCAACTTGTTGCAGCAAATCTTAACGCAAATCTTCGTCGCCATTTTGTCGTGGCGAAACTTCGCCGCAAAGTTGTAGTGACCGGTTTTGCCGGAAGTAAGACACGGAACACAGGAAGTAGGTTCAAAACAGTGTATCAGTATAACAAGAACATATGTACAAAGCAAGTGCTAGTAATAAGTAAATAGAAATAAGTCCGAACGGTACAGTTACGCTGCTTATTGTCTGGTTAGTAGCTGGCTTTAACTGCGTACTAGCTGTCGTTAACTGCGTACTGCAGGTAATTATATAGTAAGAGGAAGAGTCAATTCCTCGTTGGTGGGCACCATAAAAATAATTATAATTATTTTTGAATTACACTGAGCTTTTGAGTTTTCTAGCATAGAGTAGGAAGATTCGGTTTCTTCTGAACTTTGTGTTGTTGGTACAGACAAAACTGTTATGGCGCCTTATCGAGAGTAGAATGAACTCTTCCTCCTCCAATAAATACCAACCTGCGATACTTCCTGGGAGGCAGTCAAGTGGCAGTCTAGAGACAGTCGAGACGCAGTGTAACTATACTGTTTGGACGTATACTTCAATCTGCTAACTACTAACACTCGTATTTGTATATATGTTCTGTTATTCTAATACAGTAGCTGAACCTACCTTCTTGTTTCCGTGTCTTTCTTCCTGGTCCTAGCAGGCCACAGCAAAAACTGTAACCGATATATTGAAGGACTTTTCTTTCAATTTAACTGAAACTAATTCTTTCAGAAAACTGGCAGTATGCCAGAACGCATTTTTTCATGTCTTTATCCAGTATCAATCCAACTCCCTTTTCATTTTCTCTCCACCTGCATATATAATCCTGTGGGTTTCACTGACAAAATATCCGTTGTTTGGCCATCGAGTTCCGAGTTCCCCATACCCCTGAAATGTTGACGTTTTACTTACTTATCTCCTGTTTTACATATTCCAGCTGGGCAAAGTTTTTTTTTTTTTTTTTTTTTTTTTTTTAGTCATATCACCCCGAGCAAGGCGGTAACGCCACTGATGTGCAGGGGGCTACGTAAGAGTGAAAAGATTGGAAAAAAGAAAGCCGGAAACCACATCCTGAACAGGGAACAAGGGATGAGCCTCTACACCCAAGGTTTTGATGTTCCATGTCGCGAGAGTTATTTTTTGTTTGATGCTAACAGTAGCCAGTCGCTGGATGACTGTTCGGTGATACCTGTCGCTCATGTCGCTCCTTTCCGAGCGAAGGATCAGTTCCGGGGAATGTTCCCCACTTTATGCTGTTTATAGATCTGTTCCGAGAAATTTTATCGCCTCTACACCGTTTGTGAATTTTTAAACCGCGAGATTATGTTTACGTAAATGTGTATGTTTCAGTGCATATGTGTCTATTTAGCAATAGTAGTAATAAATATTTAGCATTAATAATAATTTTCAGTAATAATATTTAGCAGTAGTAGTAATATATATTTAGCGGAACGATATTTAGCAGTAGTAGAAATAAATATTTGGCTGTAATGATATTTAGCAGCAGTAGTAATATATATATGAAAATTACCAGCAATATATATATATATATATTAATGCAGGTTTCATTGAATAATAGACAAGTTTTGTCAATTAATTTTGTGTAGGATCCGTTCATACCGTCTGATATACTTGATGGTGATATCAAGTATATCAGACGGTATGAACGGATCCTACACAAAATTAATAGACAAAACGTGTCTATATCATTCAATTAAACCTGCATTAATGAAAAATGCTGCCAAAATACACAATATATATATATATATATATATATATATATATATATATATATATATATATATATTTATTTGTGTATTCAATATTTATATATATTTATTTGTGTATTCAGGCAGAAAATTTTCTGATAGACATGTAAGATTAAATAAATTGCAAACATTGTGTCTGTTTATTTTCAAACAATTGGAGTAGATAGACTGAACTATCGCCCGGTTTACACTCTACCCACGTCTATTGAACAGGTATAGAGGCTCATCCCTTGTTCCCTGTTTAGGATGTGGTTTCCGGCTTTCTCTTTTCCAATCTTTTCACTTTCTTTTTTGTTTAATTTTTTTTAATTGGAGTAGATAGACTGAACTATCCCTTAGGACGTGGTTTCCGGCTTTCTCTTTTCCAATCTATTCACTCTTACGTAGCCCCCTGCACACCAGTGGCCTTATCGCCTTACTTAGGGTGATGTGATTAAAAAAAAAATCCGTTCATACTCACGGATAATCTTTCGCGTATTATAATTGAAAGATGTCAAAAATGAGCTGTAACGTTGACAGATGTTATTATCATTCATTTCTCAATATATATATATATATATATATATATATATATATATAAATGTAAACTTATCTCATTACTCGTTTCGAAAAGCCCTCCAAGTATATATGCGGAAGGATAAAAAATGGATGTAAAAAAAGAAAGAGCTAACCACTTGAACATCAGTTAACGTACGTAACCCAAAGAAAATATATATATATATATATATATATCGCCCGGTTCATACTCCACCCACGTCTATTGAACAGGTGAAGAGGCTCATCCCTTGTTTCCTGTTTAGGATGCGGTTTCCGGTTTTTCTCTTTTCCAATCTTTTCATTCATACGTAGCCCCCTGCGCGTCAGTGGCGTTTTTGCCTTGCTTGGGGTGATATGATTAAAAAAAAAATATATATATATATATTGAAAATTTTTTAATCCAAAGTGGAAGAGTAGGAAAGCAAATTCCAAGAACCTGATCCTAATTAATATTTAAAAAATTTTAACATTAAAAAGTGATGCAGGCAGAGAGCTCAATGTATTAAGAATACAGAGCCAATATAAATTAGAGAAAATTTAAAAAATTCAAAGGTGTCGGATGTACATTTCGACATGGGATCTCTCTCACTCTCTCTCTCTCTCTCTCTCTCTCTCTATATATATATATATATATATATATATAAGAGGCAAGATGTTTGTGTGTGTGTCTGTTTATCTGCCTGTATGTCTGTATTTTTTTTCAGCCCTTTCATTTTCGTTTTTGCTTCGGGTTTGGCTCTAAGTAGGTATAATTGTAGTTCTTAGTCTCAGCCATGATACCATTTACTTAGAGGACTTATTTAGCCTTCAAAATTCAGTTTACGACGAAAAAAACTTATTTGATATCGATACCAGGAAATCAAAATTTGACTTACATCCATTCATGTTTCTTTCAGTCTACGGTTTCGCTTTAACTGGAAACAACTATTGCTTTTTAGTCTTTTGTGCCAACGTCCAAAGAGTTTGAGCTCCAGGACCATGGATTAGTTTTAAAGCTTTCATTACACCCGAGCATCGCCGGGCTATAATGCTAGTTTATAATAATAAGAGGTATAGTAGTCGTAACCTAACCAAAATGTGACTATGATTACAGTTCAATGATCTGGTGTCTAAAAAGTGGAGAAATTTTGATTTTTTTTTTTCCCCACAAGGCTTGAAAGAAAGATACTTTAAGAGAGATTAGGTTAGGGGGGAATTTTTCCTTGAAATGCTGTCTCGTTAATAATTTGGCACAGTGTGGAATTATAAGCTGATTGCCTCTTCCCAAACCAAACATCCATTACCCACAAAATATGGGCTTATTACCCCACTGGGGTAATTTACCCCGGGATTGGGAACCAAGAGACTACAGTAACTTTCTTTTTATAGCACCAGTCCCAATACTTCGTTGGCTGGGAGATTGAATTCAAGGTCAAACCTTTAATTAACGTATGTTAGCTTTCAAAAGGATTGACGTCATCATCGCTTACATAAGACTGGCATTATCTGTTTTATTTTCAGTTCCTTGGTAACATTGCATCTTAGATGCTCCTGAAAGGAATTTTCTCTTTCCAATAAAACGGCTTCAAATATCCAACGGTTGAAATGAAATGAAAGCCCCACACCGTACGATTAGAACTTGAATGATTTTGTTTTTATCATTTTTCCCCTCTCCTTGAAACCAATATGGCTAACTTATAAGACATTATTAAGTTTATTTGAAATGCGTTTTTTCCTCTTCTCTCTTGTATTCTTAATCTTTTTCGGTAAATTTTTCTAGAGGTCATTTTATCTTATTTGTATTTTGTAAATCATTACATACTTCGTTATTGCTCAGTGTTGTAACATTTCTGGTAGGCGACTTGGCCTTATAACATCTTCAATTCGCCAAGATCATATTTTCATTAGCCAAAACTGTGCGTGTCTCGAGTGCTTTAGATTAGACGCTCCGTGAGTTCCGCTCGTATCAATAAGTTTTGTAATTTTACATTTCGGCCTGGTTTTGCGAATCTGTCCTTTTTCTCTCAACCTGTTTTTCTTTCAAATGTGTCAGTTTCTTTTACGCTTTGTATTTTCTTTGTTAGTTTTTTTTTTTAATCTCAAAGATTACATGTATGTATGTCTTTCTTTCTTTCTTTCTTTCTTTCTTTCTTTCTTTCTTACTTTCTTTCTTTCTTTCTTCTACGATTTTTTCTTTCATTTCTCCCATTTCCTTAATCTGCAATTTTTTCCATTTGTTTCTGTCTTTCTTTCTTTCTTTCTTTCTTTCTTTCTTTCTTTCTTTCTTTCTTTCTTCTACGATTTTTTTCTTTCATTTCTCCCATTTCCTTAATCTGCAATTTTTTTTCCATTTCTTTCTTTCTTTTTCTTCTTTCTTTCTTTGTTTCTTTCTTTCTTTCTTCCTTTCTTTCTTTCTTTCTTTGTTTCTTTCTTTCTTCTACGATTTTTTCTTTCATTTCTCCCATTTCCTTAATCTGCAATTTCTTTCTTTCTTTCTTTCTTTCTTTCTTTCTTTCTTTATTCTACGATTTTTTTCTTTCATTTCTCCTATTTCTTTAATCTGCAATTTTTTTTCAATTTCTTTCTTTCTTTCTTTCTTTCTTTCTTTCTTTCTTTCTTTCTTTCTTCTACGATTTTTTTCTTTCATTTCTCCCATTTCTTTAATCTGCAATTTTTTTTTCAATTTCTTTCTTTCTTTCTTTCTTTCTTTCTTCTACGATTTTTTCTTTCATTTCTCCCATTTCCTTAATCTGCATTTTTTTCCATTACTTTCTTTCTTTTTCTTTCTTTCTTTCTTTCTTTCTTTCTTTGTTTCTTTCTTTCATTCATTTCTTTCTTTATTTCTTTCTTTCTTTCTTCCTTTCTTTCTTTCTTTGTTTCTTTCTTTCTTCTACGATTTTTTCTTTCATTTCTCCCATTTCCTTAATCTGCAATTTCTTTCTTTCTTTCTTTCTTTCTTTCTTTCTTTCTTTCTTTCTTTCTTTCTTTCTTTCTTTCTTTCTTTCTTTTTTCTTCTTTTTTTTACGATTTTTTTCTTTCATTTCTCCCATTTCTTTAATCTGCAATTTTTTTTTCAATTTCTTTCTTTCTTTCTTTCTTTCTTTCTTTCTTCTACGATTTTTTTCTTTCATTTCTCCCATTTCTTTAATCTGCAATTTTTTTTTCAATTTCTTTCTTTCTTTCTTTTTTTCTTTCTTCTACGATTTTTTTCTTTCATTTCTCCCATTTCCTTAATCTGCAATTTTTTTCCCATTTCTTTCTTTCTTTTTCTTTCTTTCTTTCTTTCTTTCTTTCTTTCTTTCATTTCATTTCTTTCTTTCTTTCTTTCTTTCTTTCTTTCTACGATTTTTTCTTTCATTTCTCCCATTTCCTTAATCTGCAATTTTTTTCCATTTCTTGCTTTCTTTCTTTCTTTCTTTCTTTCTTTCTTTCTTTCTTTCTTTCTTTCTTTCTTTCTTCTACGATTTTTTCTTTCATTTCTCCCATTTCTTTAATCTGCAATTTTTTTTTCAATTTCTTTCTTTCTTTCTTTCTTTCTTTCTTTCTTTCTTTCTACCCTCGCTGTTTCAGCGACGGCGAAACGAAAATTCTATTTACTGAAATTCAAATGTATTATGAGATTTTATACCGGCAGAAATCTTCAAAAAATTTTCCATCCACAGGAAAATAAAATGGGGTAGGATGAATAATTTTGGAATTTAAGGAAGTAAAAAGGGGAAGACAGACAGATACCCATGTTTCTTACTCAAAGACATACCCCTCCTCCATACACGAGTCAAGAGTTCAAAAGCCAAAACTCAGCAATCTCAGAGTGACAGAAGCGGATATATATATATATATATATATATATATATATATATATATATATATATATATAATTCATTTGTCCGCAACGACTCTTCCCCCACCGTTAGTGATTTGCAAAAAACCAATGTAGTATATAAATTCATATGTCCATTTAGAGAATGTATCGCTAACAACCTCAATAATATCTACATCGGCCACACCACAAATTCGCTCTCACGGCGTCTGACGTTGCACTTAAATGAAAATTCAAATATATTCCGTCATTTAGAACAACACGGTTATCAACGCACACTTCTGAGAAAAACGCTTGTTGATAACACGTACATACTTAAACAAGAAAATAATAAACAGAAACTAAAAATCCTCGAAGCACTCTACATTAAACAATTTAAACCTGGTTTGAATACAATCAATTTTGATATTGCCAATAACGTACTCAAATGCCTGTAATCAGATCAGGGACCACAACACCACTATTTTGTCACTGTCTTCGGCCATCCGCCACGGTAGGGATGGACTTATATTTTCAATTCAATTCTTTTTATTGTTAATAGCTTAAATGTTCTATGTTTACTGTGTGTTAATATTTACTCTTTGATAATGGCTTATGTGAGCCGAAAGCTTAGACCCGATAAAAAATTCAACAAATACTGTGATTTTTTGTTGTCTTTCAACGACATCACCATCAAGTATATCAGACGGTATGAACGGATCCTACACAAAATTAATAGACAAAACTTGTCTATATTATTCAACGAAACCTGCATATATATATATATATATATATATATATATATATATATATATATATATATATATTAAATATAAGAGACAATGAATGTCTATTATGTTTAATCATGAGCCGTTCTAAACGTCGTATTTTTGCTTTAATTTCAGTTGAAAATAAAGACAAAAATTCTCCAACATTTGGATAATTATTTATTGGTTTTCTTCTAAGCTTTCGGCTCACATGAGCCATCTTCAGAGAGGTAGTTTAAACTGAAATATTATAAAATCCACCATCACCGACGATTTTATTTTGTGTTGACATAAAACTCCGCTTGGCAACGGCAATAGTTACCAAAAATAATAAACGCAGTTCTTAAGTTTGCGATGCGGTTTTATGATGTCACACCGCGGGATAGCGTGAAATGACAACAAAACCATCTAGTCAAATGCAATGTAATATGTTATTTCCTGTTTTAAAGTTGATTTTATTGAGTGTTGGTTGTTTTGATTTGATGTACATGGCCTCCAATATCTGCAGGTTCCTCTTACTGTGTGTATGAGTAAGGATCACCGTATTGTTGACCAAAATCTGTCTGATATTACCTACATGTTTATGTTTTTCAGAGAAATGTTGTTTAATAGTACTCTGATCAGAAAGATGACATGTAAGTCTACGGGAGAGCGTGGTTGTGGTAAAACCAATATATGTACTAGGTTTTTGAGTAGTATTAGAGATGCAATCTCTGAATGGGCATGTAAATTGGTACACTACATTGGTTTTTTGTAAAGAATTTAGTTTAGTGCCTGTTGGGTTATTATAGACTATGAGGTCAGTTGTTTTAAACTTTTTATAATATATAAATTCGACTGGTTTAACATTTCTACGTATTATGTTTTTGAGAGTTTTTTCATCTTGTTTATAATTATTATGTATTTGGTTGCAATAGTATAAGTTAATAGTGTTATGTTTATTTTGATGTAAACCATTATTATTAATATTATCATTATTGTTAGAGCTATTGTTAAGTTTGTTGAGATACATTTTAATTTGCTGATCAATAACGGAGTTAGGAAATCCATTATTGACTAGTGTTTGCTTAATGTTGTGTAATTCTTTATAAAATATAGATTTGGAAGAAGATATTATTTGTGTGCGTTGAAGTAAGTTTTTTATAACAGCTAACTTATATCGTTGGGGACATTCACTATTATAATTAAGAAGACACGAATTTATGCTAGTTGGTTTCCTATATAGAGAAGTAGTAAATTTATGTGTGCTAGAATCAATGAATACATCAAGGAATGGGAGTTTGTTATTAATATTAAGTTCTAATGTAAATTTGAGGACGGAGTGACTTTCAAATTTGTTTTTAAGATATTTAATTTGATCGATATTCTTGGCTAAAACAAAGATGTCATCTATATATCTTACATATATAGAGGGTTTATTGTTGTCATTAATTATTTTATTTTCTAGATTTGCCATATAATAATTAGAAAAGAGGGGACCTAAAGGAGATTCCATCGCAATACCATCTATTTGTGTATAAATATTGCCTAAGGGATCGTGAAAGGGTACTTGTGTGGTGCATGCTAATAATAGTTTTTTTTAATATAGTGGGTTTAATATTGATTGATGGGAGAGTAGCATGGTTGTATACATCACGGATAATGATGTCAATTGTTTCCTGGACGGGAACATTTGTGAATAAGTTTTGAACATCCAAAGATGCAATCATTTGATTATTAGGTTTTACGGAATGGAGAATCTGTAAAAATTCGTCCGTGGAGTTAATGCTATATTTACCAGGAAGATAGGGAGTAATTAGTTTGTTAAGTGTTTTGGAAAGGTTATATATTGGTGTGGGTATTTGAGAAATGATAGGTCGGAGGGGATGATCTTTTTTATGGATTTTTACATTTCCATAAAGGTAGCCGGGCTGATAATCACCTATAATCTTTTGAAGTTTATAGGATCCTATTTCAGCATTGTTTGCAGTAATAAGTTTATTAATATGTTTTTTAAGTTGGGTTGTGGTATTACAAGATAATTTTTTAAATTTGTTGTGATCGTCGAGAATGGCCTGTAATTTGGAGTGATATTCCTGTCTGTTTAAAATAACAAAAGTATTGGTTTTATCCCTATCTTCCTGGTAAATGTGCGTTGTGGTGCAGTGGACAGCGGCTCGGAACGAGAATCCAGGGAGCCGAGTTCGAATTCCAGTTGAATTTATTGCAATCACTTACGCGCAAATACCCTTGGGAAAGGTATCAATTCCTCTCTTCCTTCCAGTTATGGGTTAAATAACGGGACAGATTGGGTTCTATAGCCTTGGCTGGTGACTAGTCTACCGCAGAAAGCAATGGCAACCTACTGTAGGATAATCTTCTGCCCAGTCAGTCATGTCTCTTTCAAGACATGATCGCCCAAGCGTGTTTCACTTAAATGACTGAATATATTTTTCATTTATTAATTCGACAGATTATATTAAGTAACCTTTTTTTGTGGATGCTCGTATTTCGGTAGACGTTGCTTATAATTATTAAATATATATTTTATGTATTTTTGCTTACCGGTTTGAATATAAAAAAAATTTTTGAATTATATGCGTCATGCGACAGGACACAAATCTGGTCTGCATTAACAGGAGAAGCCGTCATTAGATCCAACTCGCTTATTACAAACTCAGAGTCGCCGATTAAGATTCATCGAATATTCAGGTCAGTAGACGAAAATAAATGATTATATTAGTTAATAAATATACGAGAATAAATATGTACATATTTCTCTTGCTTCAAGTCTCTGCTTCATCTGTGAGGAGATTGTCCCGCATTCACTGCCATAAAGGAGGATTGATATTACATAATAGTTCAGTACTCTTTTCTTTCTTTCTCTTGCTTCAAGTCCCTTCTTTATCCGTGAGGAGATTGTTCAGCATTCACTGCCATATAAGAGGACTGATATTACATAATAGTTCAGTACTCTTATCTTTGTTTCTCTTGCTTCAAGTCCCTTCTTCATCTGTGAGGAGATTGTCCAGCATTCACTGCCGTAAAGGAGGATTGATATTACATAACAGTTCAGTATTCTTTTCTTTATTTCTATTGCTTCAAGTCTCTTCTTCATCTCTGAGGAGATTGTCCAGCATTCACTGCCATATAGGAGGACTGATATTACATAACAGTTCAGTACTCTTTTCTTTGTTTCTGTTGCTTCAAGTCTCTTCTTCATTTGTGGGAAGATTGTCCAGCATTCACTGCCATATAGGAGGACTGATATTACATAACTGTTAGGTACTCTTTTCTTTGTTTCTAACGAAATATTTCCATGTCTTAATACATTGCTTAACCTTTGGAAAGCACTTTTCTCTATCCAAATGCCCCTTCGAATTTTGGTGTCCTGCTTTCGGTCTTATAGTTTAGTGGTGTCACGATCACATTATCTATAATATGCATACTGTTGTAAAAAGTAAAGATTCAGGCTTGTATCATATACGACATCTTCTTCTATGTGCATTGTCCTTTCAGGACGTAGGCGATCATGGCCCTCCACATCTCCCTATCTCTGGTGGCGCTTAGCACGCTTTCTCTTATTACACCACGCAGCCCTTGTTTCGTTATCCACCTGCTCAGGCCCTTCAAATATGTTTTCCACTGCTTTCTCCCGTCGCTTTTTGCCTCTATCTGGCCCGTTAGTATCAGGTTCTCCAAGCCCTCTTTCCTCTTTGCATGTCACAGGAACTTCACCTGTCTCTTCCTGATGTTCAGTATTAATTTCCTTTCCGTCTCGATCCTTTCCAAAACCTCATCATTACTTACATGCTCGATCCATGGTATTCGCAGCATCCTTCTGTAGAACCACATTTCAGTTGCTTCAAGTATTTCCTTCATCTTCGATAATATTGTCCAACATTCACTGCCATATTTAAGAACTGACATCACATAGCAATCCAGTACTCTCTTCTTTGTTTCTAGCTTAATTGTCCTGTTTCTTAATACTCTTTTCAGCTCCTGGAATGCATCCTTGTGCTTTTGGACGTCAGGAATATAAATGTATAGAAACTGCTGAAACCACAAAGTGAGGGGTCAGTTTATATATTGATTGTAATATGGAACTGATCCCCCACATTATATCCAGTATGCTTCTGTAGAACTACATTTCAGCTGCTTCAAGTTTTTCCTTCATCTTCGATGATATTGTCCAACATTCACTGCCATATTGAAGAACGTTATGTGAGGTCGGTTCTTCAATATGGCAGTGAAAACTGGACAATATCATCGAAGATGAAGGAAAAACTTAAAGCAATCCGGAACTCTTTTCTTTGTTTCTAGTTGTTATGTCGTGAGTAAGAATAAAAAACTCAACAACAGGAAGAGGTTAATTGTTGTATTCCGTGAAAATAGTATTTACAAAGGTTATTAGTATCCAATACAAGAATAAAGGTTAATCGTCTCAACCGTCGTGAGACGAAGTATGAGCAATGGGTACTTCCGGGTCGTCACCGGAAGTCTACGACTGACTTGTCGATACGGCTACTCGGCACACTCTCGTCCGTAGATGCCACCATTACTTTACATAGCCGAATAGGCACGGGCGTCCCAACACTAGTGAAATTGTCTTGTTTCTTAATACTTTACTCAACTTCTGGAATGTTTCCTTCACCATACTAATTCACCTTCGGATCTCTGTGTCGCACTTTCCGTCTTCTGTTAGAACACTTTCCAGGTATTTAAATTTTTGTACCTGCTTAATTTTAGTATCCCTCACCTGTATTTGGCATTTGGGGCTGCTCTTTTTGCTGATGACCATGTATTCGATTTTCTTGCAGTTTATTTGTAGTCCTTTCCTGTCACTCTCTTCAGCTACCTTCTGTAGGAGGTCTTGTTTGTTTTTCGTGTCCGCTCTCAGCACTGTATCATCTGCGTAGCTTATGTTGTTTAAATTGTGGCCTCCGATGACTAATCCTGACATAACTTCCAGGGTCCTCAGAATAGTCTAGCTGTACAAGTTGAATAGATCCGGTGAAAAGACACATCGTTGTCTTACGCCCCTTTCTATCTTTGTAATACTGCTGAATTCGTTACCTGTCCGCATGCAGGCGGTTTGCTGCCAGTAGAGATTCTTGATTACTCTTAGGTCTTTCCCAAATATGTCGAGGCTGCTGAGCATCTCCATCAATTCTATGTGGCGTATTTTGTCAAACGAAGCATAAATAATTTGTATAGTCGCCAAAATGTTTCTTAAAAGTGGTGTCGAGATTAGTTTTGCTGTGTATTCTCTGGGGCAAATGAATTTTGAAAATGTTACGCAACTGAGTTGCATATGTAATTTACTAAATAAATATTTTTAGAGCTTATTTGCAGCACTATACGTCACTTGAAACGATCAACAAGACAAACTTGCCCCGCACTATTTTACAGGAGGCCAGCCGTTCTAAAGGATAAGTGGTAACTCAGCTTAGAATTTGCCCAGACCGATGAGAGTATGAATATGAATAAGTTAGAGAACAATAAACTTTTAGAATTGATCTCAGTATTCGGAATATTTGGCAATAAAATAATCAATAAGATTTGAATATTTTGTCGATAATTCCTGTATTTTCCAACATCTGTATATCTTTTTCAACGGATAAACCTTTAATACTAATACAATAGCTAAAGATATTATTATTATTATTATTATTATTATTATTATTATTTATTAATGTTGTATACACATTTCTTTCCGGACCCCAACCAGAGAGCTAAGTTCAGAAATGGCTTCATGATATTTTTACTTGTTCATTTTTTTTTTTTAAAGAAAAATAAACTTAAAATAACAAGCATTTTTCGTAGATAAAGCTCTTCATAATGTGAATTCTATATTTTTTGTATTTTTTAAGGCATGGGCTATCAGGAGTCCCTTCAATGAGTCTATCGGAATGTTTTCTAATCAATCCGAGGGCTCCAACTACAACTGCAATTGTTGAGGTTCTAATGTACCAAATGTTTGGAATTACGATTTCAGGGTCCTGGTATTTTGATATTTTTTTTAATTTTCAAAGTATTGTCATTATTATTATTATTATTATTGTTGTTGTTGTTGTTGTTGTTGTTGTTGTTGTTGTTGTTGTATACATATTTCCTTCAGGGTCCCAACCAGAGACCTAAGGTCAGAAATGGTTTCATTACATTTTCCACTAATCATTTTTGGAAAAAGCAAAAGCAATTATTATTATTGTTTTCTGTGGTATACACATTTCCTTCAGGGTCCCAACCAGAGACCTAACGTCAGAAATGGTTTCTTGATATTTTCCACTAATCATTTTTGGAAAAAGAAAAAAAATTGTTATTATTATTATTGATTTCTGTTGTATACACATTTCCTTCAGGGTCCCAACCAGATACCTAAGGTCAGAAATTGTTTGATGACATTTTCCACTAATCATTTTTGGTTGGTTTTATGGCAAATCAACCTCGGCGGGTCATTTGTTACCAACTAAACTTTATTTATTGCTGGTAATACCATTTTCTTTCAACAATTTATTTTTGGTTTTTATATAAGTTTTGTGTCTAGTAATATATTTTTCTTTTCGAGTATCAAGATTCATTGGGATTTGTTTTTAGGATTAGGGTTCCCAAGTCCTACCCAGCTTTTTAACCCATAACTTGAGGGAAGGGACGGATTAATACCTTTCCCAAGGGTACCAGTGCTTAAGTGAATTCAGGGTATTCAACTGGAATTCGAACACGGCTCACCGATTTCTCTTTCTGAGCCGATATCCACTGCACCACGAAGCACATCCGTCACTATACGCTTACAGCATCTCATTTTTGGAAAAAAAAAATTATTATTATTATTATTGATTTCTGTTGTATATACATTTCTTTCCTGGTCCCAACCAGAGACCTGAGGTCAGAAATGGTATAACGGCATTTTTCACTGATCATTTTTATACCCCCCACTCAAAAAAAAAACATAAGATCGTGCACATTTTACATAGAAAAGCTTTTCTTTATGAATGAGCTGCATTTGTGAGTAGACTATTTTGTATTTCTTTATGGAATCGTCTATGAAGATTCTCCTCAATGAATTTATCGGAACCTTTTAAATCCGAGTGCTCCAAAGACAACTGGAATTTTGATGTCCTCAGGTGCCATATGTCTGAGATTTCCACTTTAAGATCCTTGTATTTTGTTACTTTTTGAAGATCTTCAAAGATGCATTGCATTCTGCAGTGACTGCCATTTCAAAAAGAAAGTACATTCCGTTCTTGTGATCTTGATCACGATGTCTGGGTGATTAGCTTTGATTGTTCTGCCTGTCTGTATTGTAAAGTTCCATGAAATTGTTACAGGTGCTATTTTATTATTATTATTATTATTATTATTATTATTATTACTAGCAGCAGCATAGTCCGGCGTTGCTCGGGTGTAATGAAAGCTTTAAAACTAATCCATGGTCCTGGAGCTCAGACTCTTTGGACGTTGGCACGAAAGACTAAAAAGCAATAGTTGTTTCCAGTTAAAGCGAAACCGTAGACTGAAGTAAAAATGAATGGATGTAAGTCAAATTTTGTTTTCCTGCTATCGATATCAAATAATTTTTTTTTTGTCGTAAACTGAATTTTGAAGGCTAAATAAGTCCTCTGAGTAAATGGTATCATGGCTGAGACTAAGAACTACAATTATACCTACTTAGAGCCAAACTCAAAGCAAAAACTAAAATAGAAGGACTGAAAAAAATAGAGACATACAGGCAGATAAACAGACATACACACACACAAACATCTTGCCTTTTATATATATATATATATATATATATATATATATATATATATATATTATGGATTTTCTTCACTATTGTAAGAACTGCAACCTTGAAACTTCTGAATATCGTTTCTTATGTCTTTGTCTATGAGTGTATGAAATTTGAATAAAATCGGACCACTCTTTCTATAATCCGATTTTTTTCGAATTTTTCGATTTTTCCGATATTTATTGGGGGTACCTCACCACAAAACCTAGCTAAGAACACTCGCAGACGCTTATAGTACAACTGTGTAAATTTTCAAGAAAATCGGTTCAGCCGTTTCGCAGTCTATAAATAACACACACAGACACAGACACACAGATACACGCACACAGAGACAAAGCTCCATTTATAAATTAGTTTAGATTACTAGTAGTAGTAGTAGTAGTAGTACTTGAAATTTTCTATGAACACACATAGTTAACAAAGAAGAAATTTCAAAAGCCGTGTTTGTCGGGCTTCAAGTTTCGCAGAGACAATGCTTGTCAGCGTCAGATGGCAAAAGAAAAAGAGGAAGACCACGAACGACATGGAGAAGTACGGTGGAGAATGAGATGAAAGCCATGCAGTACTCTTGGGGTTCATTGACTAGTCTGGCCCAAGATAGGCAGAGGTGGAGAGGCTTTCTTGCTTGCCCTACACACCATTGGGTGTAGCGGATGATTACCATCATTACAAGAAGGCGGTGAAGATTGATTAGGCATGTGCTCCGGAAAGATCCACAGCCAATCACAAGAACAGCATTGCACTGGACCCCAGATGGCAAAAGAAAGAGGGGAAGACCAAGAACGACATGGAGAAGTACGGTGGAGAATGACATAAAAGCCGTTGGGGTTCA
The DNA here is from genome assembly GCA_037127315.1 of Ascarosepion bandense. Taxonomy (NCBI): domain Eukaryota; kingdom Metazoa; phylum Mollusca; class Cephalopoda; order Sepiida; family Sepiidae; genus Ascarosepion; species Ascarosepion bandense. Next base: position 3,394,557 of record JBBBDQ010000445.1, read on the forward strand.
TTGACTGGCCCAAGATAGGCAGAGGCGGAGAAGCTTTCTTGCTGCCCTACACACCATTGAGTGTAACGGATGATGAATGAAATGAAATGAAAAATACTCATCTATAGTTGACACGCGTGATTCACACTTAGGCAGTTATATTTCTTTTCTATTCACGACTGACATTCACATAAGATTCTAATGGGCATAAATTGGGAGATCCGTTTTGTAGTGCAATGGATACCGACTCGGAATGAGAAATCGGAGGGCCGAGTTCGAATTCCAGAGGGATTCGTTGCATTCACTTCCGCACAAATACCCCTGAGAAAGGTATGAATCCATCTCTTCTCCCTTCAGCTATGGGTTGAAAAGCAGCGCAGATTGGGTTCTACAGCCTTTGTTAGCAACCAGTCTACTGTAGAAATAAATGGCAAACTACCACGGGAAAATCTTTTACCTAGTCAGTCATGTCTCTTCCGAGACATGCTCATCTAAGCGTGTATTACGTATTTCACTTGAGTGACGGACTGACAGTGATGTCACAAGTTCCTTTTTGTAATTTTCAGATTATATTTATAATCTGATGATCCTGTTATAAATATAATCCAACAAAATTATATCCAGTTGAAATAGCATTTATGATACATGTAGCATTTTGTAATTTTCGAAATTTATTACCATTTGCTTGTCAGTAATAAAAGAAAAAAATATAGTTTTACCTCGGACGGTTACTAAGGGTAACTGTTACTATTAATTTTATAACCACATTTTTTTTATAATCATATCGCATTTTACTGCCACTGTTTTGCAAGGGGTTACATAGTAGGAAGGTTATGAGAAAGTGTGACAGGTTATAGGTGGTGTCAGGAAGTGGGTAAGAGAAGGATGAATGTGGCCATAAAGTGAGGGATCAGTTTATATATTAGTTGTTATGTACAATTGATCCCCCATTTTATATCCACATTATAATAGTATAGAAATCTTTTTTTATAATCATATTGCCCCAAGCAAGGCATTTTACTGCCACTGTTCTGCAGGGGGCTACATAGTAGGAAGGTTATGAGAAAGAGTGACAGGTTATAGGTGGTGTCAGGAAGTGGGTAAGAGAAGGGGGTAAGAGAATACTGATGAGAGTGGAGTGGACGGAGAAAGGAGCATGAGAGAGATGATGCAGGTTAGTGAGATAGGAGATGACTATTGACTTTACATTTAAATACTTGGAGATTGTAGCTGTCAGGGAAGCAAGCAAACGGGAGGGAAGTCCACAGGCGGGAAGTGCGAGAAAAGAAGCTACTGAAGTAAATTTGCGTTTACAATTTATTGGTTTCACAGTAAAAGGGTGGGACGTATTTGCTAATTTTGGGGCTCGAGTAAATTTATATAGAGAGGGCACCAGTGAGCTAAGTTCATCGGAGTAGAAACCGTGAAAGTATTTGTAGAAGAGACACAGGGAAGCCACATTGCGCCGGTGAGAAAGTGACTGTATTTTGTATAGCAAAAAAACAAAAAACAAAAAATAAATAAAAAAAAACCCAAAAAATAAAAAAAGAAAAATTTTCTATTTTTAAAGTGGCTCAATAGGAATGTTTTAAAGTAAGATTTATCGATTTAAAAATCTTTATTTTTTATCCAGATGGTCATATTATCTAAGCAATAATGCCACGTACTTATTTGTCCCGTATATAAAATTACTTAATGGTTAATCATTAATTTAATGTGAACTGTTATCTTAGTAAGCATATAATCCTATTGTAAATGTGAGTGTTGTTAGTTAGCACGAGCATTACGTCCTATCATTAAAGATATTTCGCATTTTGATCGCGTGGAAAGAGGGAAAAGACATACAGTCAGTCATATGTGATACACGCTTGGGCGATCATATCTCGAAAGAGACAAGACTGACTGGGCAGAAGATTATCCCGCAGTAGGTTGCCATTGCTTTCTGCGGTAGATTGGTTGCCAGCCAAGGCTATAGAACCCAATCTGTCCTGTTATTTAACCTATAACTGGAAGGAATAGACAGATTAATATCTTTCCCAATGGTATTTCCGCGTAAGTGAATGCAACGAATTTAATTGGAATTCGAACTCGGCTCCCCGAGTTCTCGTTCCGAGCCGATATTCACTGCGCCACAACGCACATTGCTTGGTCTCAATTGAGAAAATGAAAAAAAAAAAAAGTAGAAAAGAAGGGAAGATAGCAGTAGAGAGATGTAGAATAAAATTAATCGGATACGAACAGTTACTACACATTGATTTCAGCCAAAGCCAGAATGTTGAGAAACCATGGCAACAGTGATAAGAGCAGCTTTTTTCAGGCAATCGAAAAAAAACAAAAAAACAAAAAAAAAAAAATAATAATAAAAATTACGATAAAATAACGTCTGCTGAATTATTTTGGAATTATTATTAAAAGAAATGGTGATTTTCTAAGCACAGGTTAGGTGTGGCATAAGGCGGAAAATATGGAGCACCCTGTGATGATCGAGCACACGATTCAATTGTAATGATTTTAGAGATAAGCTTGTTAACCACTACACCACGTTGAGGTATTGCAATTATTGAGAAAAATGTTTATAAGGGGAGACCTTCGTTAGATAGATAGATAGATAGATAGATAGATAGATAGATAGATAGATAGATAGATAGATAGGTCTAATCTATCTAAACTTATTTATAAATGGAATTTTGTCTGTGTGTTTGTGTGTGTGTGTGTGTCTGTGTATGTGTGTGTTCGTTCCCTATAGACTCCAAAACGGCTGAACCGATTTGCTTGAAAATTTACACAGTTCTACTATAAGCGTCTGCGAGTGTTCTTAGCTAGGTTTTGTGTGGAGGTACCCCCGAAATATCGAAAATCGATAATCGAGTTATAGAAGGAGTGGTCCGATTTTAATCAAATTTGATGCACTCATAGACAAAGACATAATAAACGATATTCAGAAGTTTCAAGGTTGTAGTTCTTACAATAGTGCAGAAAATCGATAATATATATATATATATATATATATATATATATATATATATATATATATATATATATATAAAAGGCAAGATGTTTGTGTGTGTGTCTGTTTATCTGCCTGTATGTCTGTATTTTTTCAGCCCTTTTATTTTAGTTTTTGCTTCGGGTTTGGCTCTAAGTAGGTATAATTGTAGGTCTTAGTCTCAGCCATGATACCATTTACCCAGAGGACTTATTTAGCTTTTACAATTCAGTTTACGATGAAAAGACTTATTTGATATCGATAGCAGGAAAACAAAATTTGACTTACATCCATTCATTTTTCTTTCAGTCTACGGTTTCACTTTAACTGGAAACTACTATTGCTTTTTAGTCTTTCGTGCCAACGTCCAAAGAGTCTGAGTTCCAGGACCATGGATTAGTTTTAAAGCTTTCATTACATCCGAGGAACGCCGGGCTATACTGTTAGTAGATAGATAGATAGATAGATAGATAGATAGATAGATAGATAGATAGATAGATAGATAGAAAGAAGTGTTTAAGGTCTCCTGCCAATACCTCATAAATAATGGACTATCTCATTTTGATTGAGCCGAGAGAGGGAAAAACACACTATTTAATTTCAGTGAGAAAATGAAAGAAAGAAAAAAGGAAGAATGAAATAAGGGAAGAAAAGTTTTTAACGTCTGCTTCAGTGAAAAAAATTTCAATGTCAATTTTTTTTCATTTGTACCTCCTTATCGCTTAAAATAACGACCAGTCTTCATATTCATGGTTACTATTGCAACATTTTGTTAAAATTGTTAAGCTCAAATATTTAATGACGTGACAAGAGAATTTCTACGGATATTTTATTGTCGCAGAAATCGTCACGAATTTACTCAATCAACTTAAGAAGAATGGAGGTTAATCAGAAAACTCAAAAAGAAAAACTGGGCAATTTTTACGAGTTGTAGCGGATAAGAAATTAATTACAGTCAACCTTCTACTTCACTTTTACAAAAATTCGCAATGACGTGTGAAATCCTGGTTTTCCCAAACAGAAAAAGTATTGACCATGTGCTTAACAAAAAGTCGAAACCAGATTTCACAAGTGGGTGCTAAAATAATTTTTGACTAATGGGAGCGACTTGTTAGACTTGGAAGGACTTAGCGTTCCAGTGCGAAAATCTGGAGAATATAAAAGGTCCCAGTCAGCGTCAATCACAGAGAGTCAGACGGGAGCCGCTAGACGAAACGACTAAAATGTAACTTCAACTTCAAGCGACTCGGACATTGTCCTCTTTCTCCTTATCTCTTTCAACAATTACTACTACGAACATTTTGTACGAACTCTACCCTTATTAACACACAGTGAACATCGAACATTTAAGTTATTAAATGTTTACTGTGTGTTAATATTTACTCTTTGATAATGGCTTATGTGAGCCGAAAGCTTAGATCCTATAAAAAATTCAACAAATACTGTGATTTTTTGTTGTCTTTCAACGACATCACCATCAAGTATATCAGACGGTATGAACGGATCCTACACAAAATTAATAGACAAAACTTGTCTATATTATTCAATGAAATCTGCATATATATATATATATATATATATATATATATATATATACAATATATATACACTACCGTATATATATATATATATATATATACATATATATATACGAAAAATCTATAAGTGAGCCACAACCTACCGCGGTTTCACCCTACGGATCATCATGGAAAGAGGCCTCTTTCCCTGACGATCCGTAGGGTGAAACCGCGGTAGATTGTGGCTCACTTATAGATTTTTCGTGTCCTTGCTCTACTTCCGTACTTTCGTACTTTCGTATCGAGTACTTTTTCGGTGTTTAGGTTCCGTCTTGGTTTTTTTTCTTTCCTGTGGATGCTTGACTGTTTGTTCTTGTTCCGTTGGTTTCTTTTTTTTTCATCCCCAATATCCTACGACATATTTCTCGTCGGATTTTGACGGATTTAGGTTCTATTTGTTGGCATTTTTTCGAATATTTATGTTTATTTTGATTAGTGTAAACTTACGGATTCTAGTTTATTTGTATTATATATATATATACATATATATATATATATACGACCGGCTATAATTATTAGGCCACCTCAGTCTTGTAAGAGAAATGATGTATTTCATATTATTTTTTAGTATTTATTGCCAAGTGGATAATTCTAAATGAAAATAGAATGATTCTTTCCTTATTATTATTTTGCAAAATTTTACAAGGCAAGGAAGCAAAGATGAACTCCTCCGAAACACCTTGAATGTTTTTCATTCTTTCACATAATGAAACTGCAATATAGGTAATAATTAAATATTTATAAATTCCTTTGATGCACATGTTATTGTGCAGTATTAACAAAATAACCATTCTATTTTCATACGTATATACATATCTCCAAGTAGAGGTTGGTATGAATGAAATAATATTCCGTATTCAAAGAAACACTATTCTTTAAAAAGTGCTCAATACAAAGTAGAGCTAATAATATTTATTCAGAAATTATGACATGAGTATGTTATAATATCACTACAAAAATAGCTATTTTGTTTCGACACTTCTTGTGTCTTGTCAGGTGATCTTGATAATTTTAATAGGAAGAGAGTGTAAAGGGACAAAAAATGATGAAGAGGAGAAAGAACAGTGGTATTCTACACACAGGCACACACACACGCACACAGAAAAAAATCACTTGTCAAAAGCGCACGAATTATTTTTTAACTTCATATTAAATATCAGAAAATCGGATATCAATGCTAAATTAGACTGACGAGTGGACTGAAAGATTGCAAAAAGTTTCGGCTACGAAACTCTAGGGGTCGGGATACTGAATATAACATCAATCAACTAAGTGATAACTTTTATATTTGTATTAATCATATATATATATAGCTACTCACGCATCTACGCATTGCTCATTCAGTAATTATTTTGAACACCCTCGGCTACTGGCGTGTGTTTACATTGTATATAACATATATATATATATATATATAACTATTTTACACACACATATATGTATATTTAGGATGTGCGTTGTGGTACAGTGGATATCGGTTCGGAACGAGAAACCGGGGAGCCGAGTTCGAATTCCAGTTGAATCCATTGCATTCACTTACGCGCAAATACCCTTGGGAAAGGTATTAATCTGTCTCTTCCTTCCAGTTATGGGTTAAATAGCAGGACAGATTGGGTTCTAGAGCCTTGGTCGGCAACCAGTCTACCGCAGAAAGCAATGGCAACCTACTACGGGATAATCTTCTGCCCAGTCAGTCATGTCTCTTTCGAGACATGATCGCCCAAGCGTGTATCACGTATGGCACTTAACTGACTGATATGTATATTTATATATCAGCATGCAGTGTGGGTATAGAAGAATCCAAAGAAGTATCCTTTACATACAGTGGTAGGATAACTCTCTAAGAGAGCTCTAAACATATATGCATATAAATACATATAGAGCAAATATAAAGAAAATCAAAGCAGACACGTTATTTCATGGTGAATCGAAAGTATGGCCTATTTCAGGCGAACTATCATCAGCTTCCGTCTTTATTTTACAAAGGATTTTACACGAATCGATATATATATATATATATATATATATATATATATATATATATATATATATATAAAATAGTATTCAAATACTATCCCGAAAAAAATAAAAAGAACTAGATATTTGAAGTATCATGAGGAAATCAAATTTCGCAAGTCAGTGAAAATAATTTCTACAGTCAACGAAGATGACAGGAGAAACTTAACGTGTGAATGTAAAAAAAACAACAACACGCGCACATATGAACTTTCTGACCTGACCACCATTGACTTATCTATTTATACACGATAGCTTGGCCATATTAAATACATTTGTTTATTTTATAAACATAAATGTTTATTTTCACATATCACCTGAAGAGGAACTGTTCAATTCCGAAACATGAAAATTTTTGTGTAATAATACTATGCTTTAATAAATCATTGCAATAACAAAATTACAATATTACGCTCTACTCTGAATCGAGCACTCTTTATAAAAGTAAATGCTTGAACAGTTGGGTTTTAATCTACGTGTCCTTTTACTTTTTTGTAATAATAATTAGATATATATATATATAAATATATATATAAATATATGTATATTTTTATATATATATATATGTATATATATGTATATTTTTATATATATATATGTATATATATGTATATTTTTATGTACATATGTATATATATGTATATTTTTATGTACATATGTATATATATGTATATATATATATGTATATTTATATATATATATATGTATATTTATATATATATATATATATATATTTGATAATTTTTTATTATAAGCGTTAATAATAATTAAATATATATATATATATATGTATATTTTTATATATATATGTATATTTATATATATATATTGTACATTTTGTTTCAACATTGAAAGAACAATGGCTCATCGGGTAGTTAACAATGATGCTGATTCATTGGTCTATTTTTAAATTGAGCACTGTTTTAAATTTATGTTTTGAACGTCGCAATTATTTTCTTCGTTCTTATTCATATGATCTATCTAGAGAAATGTTAAACGAATAAATAATAATAATAATCAAATTAAGCTGATGATATATTATAAAAAATTTAAAACAACTGACCTCATAGTCTCTAATAACCCTACAACCACACAACTAAATCCTCTACAGAAAACTAATGTAGTGTATCAATTTACATGCCCGTTCAGAGATTGTATCTCTCGGACTAATAAGAAACCCACTACATATATTGGTTTTACTACAACCACGCTCTCCCGTAGACTTACCTGTCATCTTTCTGATCAGAGTTCAATTAAACAGCATTTCTTAGAAAAACATAGCCATGTAGGTAATATTAGACAGAGTTTAGTCAACAGTACAATAATACTCACTCCTACACACAATAAAAACAACCTTCAGATATTGGAGGCCATTTACATTAAATCAAAACAACCTACACTTAATAAAATCACATTTAAATCTAGTCATGACACATTACATTGCATTTAAATATATGGTTCTGTTATCATTTTGAGCTCTCACGTGGTGTAACGACATAGAACCGCATTACAAATTTACGAACTGCGTCTGCTATTCGGTGACTGTTATCGTTGCATAGCAATATTTTATATTAACACAAGATAAAATCATCTTTGATATTGGGTGTTTTATGTTAACGTCCCTGTAACCTCTCTGAAGATGGCTCATGTGAGCCGAAAGCTTAGAACAAACATAATAAAAAATATCCAAATGTTGGAGAATTTTTGTCTTTATTTTCACCTGAAATTAAAGCCAAAATACGATGTTTAATTAAACATAATAGACATTCATTGTTTTTTTTATATTTTACAGTATGTGTTTAGAAAATTATATATATATATATATATTAACATTAAGAAATAATGAAAAATAGAATGCATACTATTAACCGTGATAAAATTCAGATATATTTTTTATATAAAAATATTATAAAATCATATTAAAATATTATATTATTTATATAAACGAAGTGCATGAATTAAATTTTAATATTATTCGAAATAAAAGGTAAGCAAGGTCGAACTTGGTCAGTAGTTAGATGGGTAACCGCTTGGGAATAGTAGGTGCTGTGAGCATGGATGTGTGGGTGGTGTAATGGATAATGACTTAGAATTGCTAATCGGGGAGCCGAGTTCCAATTCTAGCCGAGTTCATTATATTCACTGACACACAAATACCCTTGGGAAAGGTATGAATTCAACTGTTCTCCTCTCAGCTATGGGTTAATTAGTAAAATTTGTATCTCTAAATTATTATTATCCCTCAAGAAATTCTGAAAATCTAAAAATATTTCCTGGCTTTAACGAGCTGATAAACAGTAAAAAGCGAAAAAAAAAAAAAAAAAAAAAAAAAAAAAGCACAAAAAACACTGCGCCTCCTCGGGTTAACTCTCACAACAGAACTCAAGTGGAATGACTATATAGAATCAGTAACTAAATCCGTTACTAAGAAGGTCGGTTTTCTGTGCAGAGCTGGGAAGTTTTTCCCGTTTGGAACAATCCTGCACGTATACAAATCTATTATCCGCCCGTGCATTGAATACTGCTGCCATATCTGGTCGGGTGTTCCTGCTATCCACCTAGGGGTCCTTGACAAAATCCAGCGGAGAATCTGTAATGTGATCGATCCCGATTTGGCAGCTACGATACAGTCGCTTTCTCACCAACACAGCGCGGCTTCCATGTGTCTCTTCTACAAATATTTTCAGGGCTTCTGCTCCGATGAACTTAGCTCACTGGTTCTCTCTTTATATGAATTTACTCGAGCCACAAGGTTAGCAACTAGGTCCCACCCTTTTACTGTGAAACCAATAAATTGTAAACGTAAATTCTACTCCAGTAGCTATTTTTCTCGCACTTCCCGCCTGTGGAATTCCCTTCCATTTACTTGCATCTCTGACAGCTACAATCTTGAAGAATTTAAATGTAAAGTCAATAGTCATCTCCTATCTCACTAACCTGCATTCTCTCTCTCGTGCTCCTTTCTCCGTCCACTCCACTCTCATCAGTATTCTCATCCTTCTCTTACCCACTTCCTGACACCCCCTATAACCTGTCACTCTTTCTCATAATTTTCTTCCTATGTTTCCAGTGGAATGAAAATACTGCTAAACAGTGGAATGAAAATACTGACTATCTATCTATCTATCTATCTATCTATCTATCTTAGTCTTTTCATATCTATCTATCTATCTATCTATCTATCTATCTATCTATCTATCTATCTATCTCAGTCTTTTCATATCTATCTATCTATCTATCTATCTATCTATCTATCTATCTCAGTCTTTTCATATCTATCTATCTATCTATCTATCTATCTATCTCAGTCTTTTCATATCTATCTATCTATCTATCTATCTATCTATCTCAGTCTTTTCATATCTATCTATCTATCTATCTATCTATCTATCTATCTATCTATCTCAGTCTTTGATCTATCTATCTATCTATCTATCTATCTATCTATCTATCTAACTATCTATCTATCTATCTCAGTCTTTATTCATATCTATCTATCTATCTATCTATCTATCTCAGTCTTTTCATATCTATCTATCTATCTATCTATCTATCTATCTATCTATCTATCTATCTATCTCAGTCTTTTCATATCTATCTATCTATCTATCTATCTATCTATCTCAGTCTTTTCATATCTATCTATCTATCTATCTATCTATCTCAGTCTTTTCATATCTATCTATCTATCTATCTATCTATCTATCTATCTATCTATCTATCTATCTATCTATCTCAGTCTTTGATCTATCTATCTATCTATCTATCTATCTATCTATCTATCTATCTATCTATCTATCTATCTATCTATCTCAGTCTTTATTCATATCTATCTATCTATCTATCTATCTATCTATCTATCTATCTATCTATCTATCTCAGTCTTTTCATATCTATCTATCTATCTATCTATCTATCTATCTATCTATCTATCTATCTATCTATCTCAGTCTTTTCATATCTATCTATCTATCTATCTATCTATCTATCTATCTATCTATCTATCTATCTCCGTCTTTTCATATCTATCTATCTATCTATCTATCTATCTATCTATCTATCTATCTATCTCAGTCTTTATTTATCTATCTATCTATCTATCTATCTATCTATCTATCTATCTATCTATCTATCTATCTATCTATCTTCATATCTACCTCAGTCTTTGATCTATCTATCTATCTATCTATCTATCTATCTATCTATCTATCTATCTATCTTCATATCTACCTCAGTCTTTGATCTATCTATCTATCTATCTATCTATCTATCTATCTATCTATCTATTTATCTATCTATCTATCTATCTATCTCAGTCTTTTCATATCTATCTATCTATCTATCTATCTATCTTCATATCTACCTCAGTCTTTGATCTATCTATCTATCTATCTATCTATCTATCTATCTATCTATCTATCTATCTCAGTCTTTATTCATATCTATCTATCTATCTATCTATCTATCTATCTATCTATCTATCTATCTATCTATCTATCTTCATATCTACCTCAGTCTTTGATCTATCTATCTATCTATCTATCTATCTATCTATCTATCTATCTATCTATCTATCTATCTCAGTCTTTTTCATATCTATCTATCTATCTATCTATCTATCTATCTATCTATCTATCTATCTATCTATCTCGATCTTTTCATATCTATCTATCTATCTATCTATCTATCTATCTATCTATCTATCTATCTATCTCGGACTTTTTTTATCTATTTATCTATCTATTTTTTTTATAATCATATCACCCCAAGCAAAGCATTTTACTGCCACTGTTTTAGGGTAATGTTTGTTAGCGGGTTGCCCTGTATATGTGTCGTGTGCTTTAAATGTTTTCAATTGTGGAACTAATGAACGTAGCTCGTCTAAAATGGGAATAGCAATAGATGTTTGAACTAAAAGAACAAAACAGTGTTGATTATCTGAACATTTGGACTCATAATAGATTAGTAAGAGGCTTGCTGGTTAGCGAATGTTAACACGTCGCCTCGCTTAATTTGTCTTAGTTGTAATAGAACTAATCAATGTAACCCGCCAAAACTATTTCCGTCAGAATAGCGATAGATTCGCCAGTGGCTTAATGCGTCGCCCAGTATCAGTGAGTCAGTTAAGTGCCATACGTGATACACGCTTTGGGCGATCATGTCTCGAAAGAGACATTACTGACTGGACAGATTATCCCGCAGTAGTTTGCCATTGCTTTCTGCGGTAGACTGGTTGCTAGCCAAGGCTATAAAACCCAATCTGTCCTATTATTTGAATCATAGCTAGGCGGTAGGGAGAGATGTATTATATTATTAAGTATTAATTAGTGGGGGATCAGTTTATTACTTCAAAACAATATAAAACCGATCCCTCACTTTATGGCCAGTAGAAGCCTTAATCATGTTTTCAATTATTATATTCAGTCAGTCAGTTAAGTGCCATATGTGATACACGCTTTGGGCGTTCATGTCTCTTGCGAGACATGGCTGACTGGGTAGTAGGTTGCCATTGCTTTCTGCGGTAGATTGGTTGCCAGCCAAGGCTATAGAACCCAATCTGTCCTGTTATTTAACTCATAACTGGAGGGAAGAGACAAATTAATACCTTTCCCAAGGGTATTTGTGCGAAAGTGAATGCAAGGAACTCAACTGGAATTCGAACTCGGCACCTCGATCTGTCGTTCTGAGAACGTAGTCTTAACTGTAAAAGTGGAAATAGATGAATGTAGCTCGTCCGAACATTTGCCACGCAAATAGCGATAGATTTGGGAGAGGCGTTCTGGCTGGAGTAAGTTAATGGTCACCCTTCGAACGTTGTCATGTGTAAAGGTCCGAGCTGATAGAATTAATGAAAGTAGTTCCTCTGGACATTTGCCGTGGAAATAGCGATAGATTAGTGAGAGGCTTGATTGGTAGGGAAAATTAGCTCGTTGGCCTGTTTATGTGGTCTCAACCTTAATATAAGCCATGGAAAAAGCGATAGTGAGTGACTTTCTGAGTAGCGGATGTTATCGCGTCGCTCTTCATGCATGGTCGTATCTGCATATGCTTGAACAAGAGGAACTAATGAATGTAGTTCAACCGAACATTGTCCATGGAAATAGCGATAGTTTAGTGTGATGTTTGCTGGGTACAGAATGTTAGCGCGACATCCTGTATAAGTGGTGTTTGCTGAAAATGTTTTTACTTGTATAATTAATGAATGACGCACGTCTGAACTTTTGCCATGAAAATACTGATAGAACAAAGAGAGGCATTCGATGTTTCGTCTCTGGGGAAGGTGTTGTAGTGTGGAAAATAATTCATCACTCACAAGTCCGCGTCTGCCCCTTTATACTATTTCAAGGCTGGAGAGTATTGTATGGTTCCAGCCCAGATATGGTCTTTTATATAGCGTGAATATGTGTGATTTTAAGACCAATCGTAATTCTTAGTGTTAAGCTTACATAGCACTGACATTGTGTCAAATGATGCTGAACTAATATATCTAAACTTATTTATAAATGAAACTGTGTGTGTATGTGTGTGTGTGTGTCCGTTACCTATAGACTCCCAAAACGGCTGAACCGATTTTCTTGAAAATTTACACTGTTTTACTATAAGCGTCTGCGAGTGTTCTTAGCTAGGTTTTGTGTCGTGGTACACCCGATAAATATCGAAAATCGATAATAAAAAAATCGGGTTATAGAAGGAGTGGTCCGATATTAATCAAATTTGATACACTCATAGACAAAGACATAAGAAACGATATTCAGAAGTTTCAAGGTTGCAGTTCTTACAATAGTGCAGAAAATCTACAGTATATATATATATATATATATATATATATATATATATATATATATGTAAAAGGCTAGATGTTTGTGTGCTTCGGGTTTGGCTCTAAGTAGGTATAATTGTAGTTCTTAGTCTCAGCCATGATACCATTTACTCAGAGGACTTATTTAGCCTTCAAAATTCAGTTTACGACGAACAAAACTTATTTGATATCGATACCAGGAAATCAAAATTTGACTTACAACCATTCATTTTTCTTTCAGTCTACGGTTTCACTTTAACTGGAAACTATTGCTTTTTAGTCTTTCGTGCTAATGTCCAAAGAGTCTGAGCTCCAGGATCATGGGTTAGTTTTAAAGCTTTCATTACACCTGGGCAACGCTGGGCTATACTGCTAGTATATATATATATATATATATATATTAGCAAATGCTGAAAAGTTCTCGGCCTAGTACAAATTCTATAATTTAACCAATCAATTTTACTGAATTCCTTGTTGGTACGGACGAAAATTTGAGCATTCATCTTCGTCATATGGAGAGTATTCATGAATTGTCTCGACTATTGTAGCCTTGTGCCAGACTTAGCTAATGGCCCCTTCGGACTAAATGTTGCTCTTGTTTGAACCAATTGCCTGCAGATGTTTAATGTTGGTAAGCGCTGAAAAATAGTGGCCTTGTGCCAATCTAAGCTAAGCATCAGTTGTCTTGGTATAGTGATTATTGTTTGACCATTACGATTTAAGATAGATCATTCACAGGCACTCAATAACGGTGACCTTGTGCCAGACTAAGCTAAAAGTTCGGTGCTGTTGCGCCGTGGCGGATAACCTGCTTTTGTCTGAACAGTCTGAATTTTAGGAGCATCTATGGTGGTGGCCTTATGCCAGATTTACTCACAGATGTGCAGTTACGTATAAACTGTTCATTCCCGAATTTTACGACTGTAGTGAAATCTTCTGTCGGCGCCTTTCAATAGTGGCCTTGTGCCAGACTAAACTAAAATTTCCTTGTCGTTTTGTCGTGTCAAGCTGCTCTCGTTTGATCTTTACTAGTTTAGAGAGTAATATTTTTCATAGGCACCCTGTATAGATGGCTTGTGCCAGACTAAGCTAAGGTTTCGTTTTGGCTGTATGATGACCACTGTGTTTATTTCATTGGATTATTGTGGATAACTATAACCCTTATGTGTGCTCTTCAACGATAGCCTTGTGTCAGACTAGGCTAATAGTTCCTTGTCGTCATGTTGTGCCGAGTAAGCTGATATCGTTTGAGTAGTACGTTTGTAGCGAGTTTTTATAGGCTTCCTTTAACAGTGGTCTTGTGCCAGACTCAGCTAAGAGTTCGTTGTTGGTTTGAGTAAGCAGCTCCACTTGAACACTGTAAAAGTAAGATCCTCTATAGGCGCCCCAAAATTCTTAGCCTTAAACCAGACTAACCTAAGTATCCTTTGTTCTGATGTGGTGTCGGGTAATCTGCTCCCGTTTGATCATAGCAACTGTAAAAATTTCGATTTTTTATGGGCGACTAACAAGGGTTGCCTTGTGCCAGGTTAAGCTAAGGGTTTCGTGTGCTGTTGCGTAAGCAATTCTCTTTGACCATGGCGACTATAAAGAGTGATATTGTTTATGAGCGCCCAACAGTGGCTAGCCTTGCGCCAGACTCGTATTTGTATCGTGTTATCTGAGTTAGATTGGACCATGTGAGTTGTGAGTTTGATTTTTCTAGATCAACAACGGTGGACTTTAATCAGACTGTAAGCCTAAATATGAACAAACTGATAGATAGATAGATAGATAGATAGATAGATAGATAGATATGAAAAGACGGAGATAGATAGATAGATAGATAGATAGATAGATATAAAAGATATGAGATGAGATAGATAGATAGATAGATAGATAGATATGAAAAGACTGAGATAGATAGATAGATAGATAGATAGATAGATAGATAGATAGATAGATAGATAGATATTAATAAAGACTGATAGATAGATAGATAGATAGATAGATAGATAGATAGATAGATAGATAGATCAAAGACTGAGGTAGATATGAAGATAGACAGACAGACAGACAGACAGACAGACAGACAGACAGACAGGCAGAAAGCCTCTATGTTATTTTTTAAGCGTTTAGACGATAAAAAGGTTTCCTCAATTGAGTAACGCATCCTGTGACGAATTAATATTAGATGACAATTCAGGTAATAAATCATGTCAAACCTCCCTTTAAAAATTTCACTATTTAAATTGAAACACATTCCTTCTGTGTTCAAATGAAAGTAAGTCATTAATTTTTAATTAAAATATCTTAGAATAAAAAACAATAATTGCTATGTTTGTTTAAAAAACGGCAATATGTTCGACAATTTCTATTGCACGCGAATCGATATATCTAAAGAAATGCACTAGTCACTTATTTAATGTGTTGTATAGATACTTAATTATATGTGTGCGTTAACAGATGGACGGGCTGCTATTTCATGCAATAAAAAGATAACAACAACACACCGACCGACAGATTGAGTAACACAAAGATAGAATTAACACTTACCGTGGAAATATTGTCATAAAAATCTGTTGCTATTAAGGAAACTGCAACAATTTCAACTTGGGTATTCAAAAAATCTTGTAAAATTCTTCAAAAAATCTCTTTGCTTCGGCGTTCGTTTCTGCTGTAAAAACCCTTTTTTTCTTCTTTAGTTGTATTTTTAAAATTTTTTTCTTTTAACCGGACCCTTCTTCTCCGTAACTCAAAAGTTTTGTGATCCAATTATCTATCCTTGAATTGTACAATTAATTTTTGATCTATGAACAGTTTTCTAAGGGGGGTATCTGTCCGAAAGCAGCGGAATAAAGTTATTTTTTAAACTAGGTTTCGTTCCAGCTGGCACAAGGTCAAAGGATAAAGAGTATTCAGTCGGACCCGATCACGCTAGAACATCTAAAATCGCCCATAGAGTTTTTCATAATTCTGCCTTTTCCTCTTCCGTAAAGCGTCTTTAATTTTTTTTTTATATTTCTTTAATTTAATTTAATTTTTTAATCAAACCTTTCTCTTCCCAACTCAATTTTTTATGAAGACATTATCGAGTTTTTTTTGTTGTAGAATTAATTTTGAACCCATAAACAGATGTTTAGAATAAGATACTTCATAATTCCCAGGAACAGGTACTAAATGAAATTTGGTTTCGTCTGGCACAAGGTCATGGGTATAACATATCCATTAGGATTCGAGCCCGTAAAAAAAAAAAGGCTTGTAAAATTGTCCTAAGAATGTCCTGACTTCTCTTATACCGTAAAAATGTCTTCCTTCTTTGTTTTATTATTTTCATTAAGTATTTCTCTACCCAATTCAAAGTTTTATGAAGATGTTAGCCATTCTTGTATATTAGAATTAATTTTGAATCCGTAAATAGGAGTGATATTTTGAGTACAGCTGAATAAATGGTATTAAACACGTTTCGTTTACACAGGGTTACAGATGTAAGGCATCCAGTGGGATTCAAAAAGTCTTGTAAAATCTTTCAAAGAATGTCGGTATTGCTACCGTAATTTTTTTTTCTATTTTATTTATTTCTATTTTTATTTTTATTTTTATTTTATTTTTCATTTATTTCTTTAATCTTTTTTTTTTTAAACTTTCTTTCTCCATCCAATCCAAATCTAAGAGTTTATCAAGATCGATCCGTGTATCGTAGAATTAATTTTGAATCCGTTAACAGCTGTCTAGAAGAGATTTCTTTCGGATTTCTTGGGAACAGGTGAATAATAGTATTAAACCAAGGCTGGCTTCGTCTAGCACAAGGATATGGGTGTGGCGCAACTAGTGGGATTCGAGAATACTAAAAAAGTAATGACGCTGTGAATGTTATGTCTAACAGCCGATTGAAAACTTTTACCCACTAAGGTTTTTTACTTGTTTATTATACAAGCAGTGGATAGAGGTTTCTTCTTTCTTCTACCCCAACCAACTCTGTTTCAAAGGGGGAAAAATCCGACTAAATGAAGAAAGCTTAAGAATTTACCGTATGTGCCTGTGCATGAGGAGGTGTGTGTGTGTGTGTGTATGTGAGGGTGTATGAAAGAAAGGACGAAATGGGCGGCTCTCTGTCTGGGTTATTTGCGATTTCCTTGTCTGTCACTGACGATGGCTGAGACGGTCTGTGAATGAATGAATGAATGGATGAATGGGACATCAAGAGGATGTTGGACAGGAGAAAAAGAGAGAGAGAGAGAGAGAGAGAGTGAGAGAGCAAGAGGCTGGTGACAGTAAATGCAGTGGGCTAGCAGAGAACTCTTCTTCCGCGTTCTCTGGTATCAGTGCATCAAGGATATTTACGGCTGGCCGGCGTGAGGACACTGAGTCAACTGAGGCATCTTTCTTTTGTAGTCGGTAGTTGTCTTCTTTCTTTATTGGATAATTTTCTTTCTCTCTCTCTCTCTCTCTCTCTATATATATATATATATATATACACTTACTGTCTTGATTACTTTCTTTCTCTCTTTTGCCATTCCTTGGTTCATTCTTTCTTTCTTTCTTTCTTTCATTCCGTCATTTCTTTCTTTCTTTCTTTCTTTCTTTCTTTTACTATTCCTTCATTCCACCATTTCTTTCTTTCTTTCTTTCTTTTACTATTCCTTCATTCCACTATTTCTTACTTTGTTTGTTTGTTTGTTTCTTTCTTTCTTTCTTTTACCATTCCTTCATTCCACCATTTCTTTCTTTCTTTCTTTCTTTCTTTCTTTCTTTTACCATTCCTTCATTCCATCATTTCTTTCTTTCTTTCTTTTACCATTCCTTCATTCCACCATTTCTTTCTTTCTTTCTTTCTTTCTTTCTTTCTTTTTTTCTTTCTTTCACCATTCCTTCATTCCACCATTTCTTTCTTTCTTTCTTTCTTTCTTTCTTTCTTTCACCATTCCTTCATTCCACCATTTCTTTCTTTCTTTCTTTCTTTCTTTCTTTCTTTTTTTCTTTCTTTCACCATTCCTTCATTCCACCATTTCTTTCTTTCTTTCTTTCTTTCTTTCTTTCACCATTCCTTCATTCCACCATTTCTTTCTTTCTTTCTTTCTTTCTTTCTTTCTTTCTTTCTTTCTTTCTTTTACCATTCCGTCATTCCACCATTTCTTTCTTTCTTTCTTGCTTTTACCATTCCTTCATTCCACCATTTCTACCTTTCTTTCTTTCTTTCTTTTACCATTCCTTCATTCCATCATTTCTTTCTTTCTTTCTTTTACCATTCCTTCATTCCACCATTTCTTTCTTTCTTTCTTTCTTTCTTCCTTTCTTTCTTTCACCATTCCTTCATTCCACCATTTCTTTCTTTCTTTTTTTCTTTCTTTCTTTCTTTCTTTTACCATTCCGTCATTCCACCATTTCTTTCTTTCTTTCTTTCTTTTACCATTCCTTCATTCCACCATTTCTTTCTTTCTTTCTTTCTTTCTTTCTTTCTTTCTTTCTTTCTTTCTTTCTTTCTTTTACCATTGCTTCATTCCATCATTCCTTTCTTTCTTTCTTTTACCATTCCTTCATTCCACCATTTCTTTCTTTCTTTCTTTCTTTCTTTCTTTCTTTCTTTCTTTCTCTTACCATTCCTTCATTCCACCATTTCTTTCTTTCTTTCTTTCTTTCTTTCTTTCTTTCTTTTACTATTCCTTCATTCCACTATTTCTTACTTTGTTTGTTTGTTTGTTTGTTTGTTTGATTCTTTCTTTCTTTCTTTCTTTCTTTCTTTCTTTCTTTCTTTACCATTCCTTCATTCCACCATTTCCCTTTCTTTCTTTCTTTCTTTCTTTCTTTCTTTTTTTCTTTCTTTCACCATTCCTTCATTCCACCATTTCTTTCTTTCTTTCTTTCTTTCTTTCTTTCTTTCTTTCACCATTCCTTCATTCCACCATTTCTTTCTTTCTTTCTTTCTTTCTTTCTTTCACCATTCCTTCATTCCACCATTTCTTTCTTTCTTTCTTTCTTTCTTTCTTTCTTTTACCATTCCTTCATTCCACCATTTCATTCTTTCTTTCTTTCTTTTACCATTCCTTCATTCCATCATTTCTTTCTTTCTTTCTTTCTTTCTTTCTTTCTTTCTTTCTTTCTTTCTTTTACCATTCCTTCATTCCATCATTTCTTTCTTTCTTTTACCATTCCTTCATTCCACCATTTCTTTCTTTCTTTCTTTCTTTCTTTTTTTCTTTCTTTCACCATTACTTCATTCCACCATTTCTTTCTTTCTTTCTTTCTTTCTTTCTTTCTTTCTTTCTTTCTTTCTTTCACCATTCCTTCATTCCACCATTTCTTTCTTTCTTTCTTTCTTTCTTTCTTTCTTTCTTTCTTTTACCATTCCGTCATTCCACCATTTCTTTCTTTCTTTCATTCTTTTACCATTTCTTCATTCCATCATTTCTTCCTTTATTTCTTTCTTTCTTTTACCATTCCTTCATTCCATCATTTCTTTCTTTCTTTCTTTTACCATTCCTTCATTCCACCATTTCTTTCTTTCTTTCTTTCTTTCTTTCTTTCTTTCTTTCTTTCTTTCACCCTTCCTTCATTCCACCATCTCTCTCTCTTTCTTTCTTTCTTTCTTTCTTTCTTTTACCATTCCGTCATTCCACCATTTCTTTCTTTCTTTCTTTCTTTTACCATTCCTTCATTCCACCATTTCTTTCTTTCTTTCTTTCTTTCTTTCTTTTACCATTCCTTCATTCCATCATTCCTTTCTTTCTTTCTTTTACCATTCCTTCATTCCACCATTTCTTTCTTTCTTTCTTTCTTTCTCTTACCATTCCTTCATTCCACCATTTCTTTCTTTCTTTCTTTCTTTCTTTCTTTCTTTTACTATTCCTTCATTCCACTATTTCTTACTTTGTTTGTTTGTTTGTTTGTTTGTTTGATTCTTTCTTTCTTTCTTTCTTTCTTTCTTTCTTTTACCATTCCTTCATTCCACCATTTCTTTCTTTCTTTCTTTCTTTCTTTCTTTTTTTCTTTCTTTCACCATTCCTTCATTCCACCATTTCTTTCTTTCTTTCTTTCTTTCTTTCACCATTCCTTCATTCCACCATTTCTTTCTTTCTTTCTTTCTTTCTTTCACCATTCCTTCATTCCACCATTTCTTTCTTTCTTTCTTTCTTTCTTTCTTTCTTTTACCATTCCTTCATTCCACCATTTCTTTCTTTCTTTCTTTCTTTCTTTTACCATTCCTTCATTCCATCATTTCTTTCTTTCTTTCTTTTACCATTCCTTCATTCCACCATTTCTTTCTTTCTTTCTTTCTTTCTTTCTTTCTTTTACCATTCCTTCATTCCACCATTTCTTTCTTTCTTTCTTTCTTTCTTTTACCATTCCTTCATTCCACCATTTCTTTCTTTCTTTTACCATTCCTTCATTCCACCATTTCTTTCTTTCTTTCTTTCTTTTACCATTCCTTCATTCCATCATTTCTTTCTTTCTTTCTTTTACCATTCCTTCATTCCACCATTTCTTTCTTTCTTTCTTTCTTTCTTTCTTTTACTATTCCTTCATTCCACCATTTCTTTCTTTCTTTCTTTCTTTCACCATTCCTTCATTCCACAATTTCTTTCTTTCTTTCTTTCTTTCTTTCTTTTACCATTCTTTCATTCCACCATTTCTTTCTTTCTTTCTTTCTTTCTTTCCTTTACCATTCCTTCATTCCATCATTTCTTTCTTTCTTTCTTTTACCATTCCTTCATTCCACCATTTCTTTCTTTCTTTCTTTCTTTCTTTCTTTCTTTCTTTCTTTCACCATTCCTTCATTTCACTCTTTCTTTCTCGCCCTCTTTCCGTCCATTTCAATTCTTATCCGCTCCATAGCTTCGATTTTTTAATGAAATTATTTTTCTTTTCTTTATTTTTCTTTTCTTTTCTTTATTTATTTTTGTGTATACGCAGTTAACTGTTTTCCTCTTTCCTGATGATCGCCATGCCCGACAAGCAGCAGATACAATGCCAAGAATGGTGTCATTAACAGGAGCAGATGATAATCCCATCGAAGGGGCTGAAGGGGATATTGGTGACGCTATAAAATCATTTAATCGACGATTTATTCCCTGGTACCCCATTTGCTTCCTGATTTCTTTTGTAGAGAAACCATCCAGTTTAGCAAGAACAGAAAAAAAGTTGTAGAGCGTCCGAGACAAGTTTGGCACGAAGCTAAACTTGAGGGTCAAACTTAACTTTTTTTATAATTATGTCGCCCCAAGCAAGGCATTTTACTTCCACTGTTTTGCAGGGAGTTATATAGGAGGAAAGTTATGAGAAAGAGTGACAGGCTATAGGGAGTGTCAGGAAGTGGGTAAGAGAAGGATGAGAATACTGATGAGTGGAGTGGATGGAGAAAGGAGTATGAGAGAGAGAGGATGCAGGTTAGTGAGATAGGAGATGACTATTGACTTTACATTTGAATTCTTGAAGTTTGCAGCTGTGCGAGAAAAGAAGCTACTGTAGAATTTACGTTTACAATTTATTGGTTTCACAGTAAAAGGGTGGGACCTAGTTGCTAATCTTGTGGCTCGAGTAAATTCATATAAAGTGGGTACCAATGAGCTAAGTTCATCGGAGCAGAAGCCGTGAAAGTATTTGTAGAAGAGACACACGGAAGCCACATTGCGCCGGTGAGAAAGTAACTCTATCTGAGGTGCCAAGTCGGAATTGATCACATTACAGATTCTCCGTTGGATTTTGTCAAGGACACCTAGGTGGATAGCAGGAGTACCAGACCAGATATGGCAGCAGTATTCAATGTACGGACGGATGGGAGGTTTATATATGTGCAGGATTAATATTATGACATACTGGCAGTATAGCCCGGCGTTGCTCGGGTCTAATGAAAGATTTAAAACTAATCCATGGTCCTGGAGCTCAGACTCTTTGGACGTTGGCACGAAAGACTAAAAAGCAATAGTTGTTGCCAGTTAAAGCGAAACCGTAGACTGAAAGAAAAATGAATGGATGTAAGTCAAATTTTCATTTCCTGGTATCGATATCGAATAAGTTTTTTTTGTCGTAAACTGAATTTTGAAGGCTAAATAAGTCCTCTGAGTAAATGGTATCATGGCTGAGACTAAGAACTACAATTATACCTACTTAGAGCTAAACCCGAAGCAAAATCTAAAATAAAAGGGCTGAAAAAATACAAACATACAAGCAGATAAACAAACACACACACAAACATCTTGCCTTTTATATATATATATTATCGATTTTCTGCACTATTGTAAGAACTGCAAACTTGAAACTTCTGAATATCGTTTCTTATATCTTTGTCTATGAGTGTATCAAATTTGATTAAAATCGGACCACTCTTTCTATAACCCGATTTTTTCGATTATCGATTTTCGATATTTATCGGGGGTACCTCGACACAAAACCTAGCTAAGAACACTCGCAGATGCTTATAGTACAACTGTGTAAATTTTCAAGAAAATCGGTTCAGCCGTTTCCGAGTCTATAGGTAACGGGCACACACACAGATACACACACAGATAAAGTTCCATTTATAAATAAATTTAGATTATAATAATTTGTAAAGTTTCAAAGATTTTTAAAATTTTATTTCCGTCATCGTCGCAATTAGATTAAGTTAATAAGTGAAGACTATATTTACTAATCGAAAATTTAAAAGGGTAATACAAATTTTTACGCACCAAGATTTTTAAGACAAAATAATTTTTGTGTGCAAATATCTGTCCTTTTTATGGTGTGCGTAAACGCTATATCATTAAAAGGTCACGTGTTTATGAAATGTTCACCTAGGTTTCATTCATTTATGTCAATTCTGATCCATTCTCATCCAAAGTCGTTAAGTGATTGATGCCAGGCTGTCATCACCAACTTGAAAGATCAGACTTCTGTGATTAAGAAATACTTTTATTCTAAATTTTATGCCATAAACAAAAAAAAAAAAATTAATTTAACTTTAAATTTGCTAATTTTCAAAAATAACGTGTCAGAGATGTATATTTTATTTTTGCAAGATTTTTAAAACCGAGAATTAACTTTTGTTTAAAAATTTTCTTTTGATCGCTCAAAAATGACCGAAAAATTTAAAAAGTTTGAAAATCTCAGAATTTTAGATTCCAATCAATATAATTTCTGTTGGAAATACACCAGAGTATTTTGATTACTGGAAATAGTAAATTCAATCATTTAGCTTTCAATTAAGCCAAAATTAATGCTTCAATAAATATTTTATTTTTAAAAGTTCTATTTAAAACTTAAGTATGGAAAATGAGTGGAGTTACCTATATTTAATGCTACATTCAGCATTGCTTGTTCTGTTTTTTTAATTTTGCCAAGTTAATTTCCAGATAACAAAATAAAGTTTTAAAAAATTACAAATTTTCTTCATTGTGTATAAGTGCCCTTACAACAAATTCTCTGTCAGCAACCAAACCAACTACCCGACTCCATGGTTTTGTTAGTGAGGCGGTGTGTAGCAACCCGGTAGGAGAAAAAATAAAACCTACAAAGGGTGAAAGGACCCTCGAAGTGTCAACGGTCAGTAAACTAGAGGCGGTGTCTCAATAAATCACTGTGGAGGCGGCAACACTAACTATCAAGCCCCAAAATAAGCATGGTAATTCACAATCAAATTCTGAACCCTAACAGCATCGATCGATCATCCGTTATACCCAATGGCGTGTAGGGCAGCAACTTTTTGTTACTGTTTCCGGAACATACTTAATTTTATGGGGCAGGGTTGTTAGCCCTGCGCCCAACCCCCAAACCTGGAGGACCGGTGAACCATTCTTGGTCCTTACGTTTACAGCACCTGGTATTCCCAAATGGTCACCCATCTACTGACCAGGCTCGATGTTGCTTGACTTCGGTGATCGGACGAGAACCGGTGTACTCAACACGATATAGCCGCAGACTCCTAACAACATGAAAGGGGTTAAGTCTAAAAGATTTGACTCCACTCTCGGTAAGGGCCGACATGGTCAACAGGTGTAATCTGACCGTCATCTAGCGAATGTTACTGCCAACAACGTAAAGTTTACCAGAACTGATCCCTCGTCCGGAAAGAAAGGAAATGATCAACGGGTGTT
The DNA here is from genome assembly GCA_037127315.1 of Ascarosepion bandense. NCBI lineage: Eukaryota > Metazoa > Mollusca > Cephalopoda > Sepiida > Sepiidae > Ascarosepion > Ascarosepion bandense. The sequence goes on from JBBBDQ010000445.1 coordinate 3,418,962, forward strand.
ACCAGACCATTATCCTGCGACTTTTTACACCAAACACAAAATAACTCTCGAGACATGGAATGTCAGAACGGACAGCTGGAGAATACCAAGCAAGAGATGAGCAGATTGAATATCAACATTTTAGACATTACTTATGTACTTGGGCATGACGGTAAACTTGATCCGGCAGCAAGGCCTCTGATTGGGAGGTTATGAGGAGCATGGAACCACCTCTTAATTGCTGTTGTTCCCAGGTCCACCCTGACCCGGAGTGGCAGCACCTGTTAGGGTCCCAGTTATGGGCAAACTGGGTCAAAACACTATTTTAAATCGTGCTAATCCTGCTCGCATGACAATATGATCTATTTTTTTTTAAGTCGTTCACAAACTGAAAGTCAGTTGGTTTAAGGCGCTAAATTAAATACAACAAATTGTCCTAGCGTACAATAGCCTCGTGGATTGAAGCGATCGTTTGTGAAAGTGGTAACATAGTAATTGTGAGTTCAATCCCTGAGGATTCTGGGTATACGACTAAAAATACTTACTAGATATTGATACCAGGAAATGAAAATTTGACTTACATCTTTCAGTCTACGGTTTCGCTTTAACTGGCAACAACTATTGCTTCTTAGTCTTTCGTGCCAACGTCCAAAGAGTCTGAGCTCCAGGACCATGGATTAGTTTTAAATCTTTCATTACACCCGAGCAACGCCGGGCTATAATGCTAGTTTCACTATAAATATGAAAACAATTTTTTTACAAGAATTGTTTTTATTTTTAATTCGTTATTCAATTAATTTTTTTTCTCTTCAATTTGTTATATTCTTGATATAAATCTAAACTTATTTATAAATGGAACTTTGTCTGTGTCTGTGTATCTGTGTGTGTGCGTGTCCGTTACCTATAGACTCCGAAACGGCTGAACCGATTTTCTTGAAAATTTACACAGCTGTACTATAAGCGTCTATGAGTGTTCTTAGCTAGGTTTTGTGTCAAGGTACCCCCGGTAAATATCAAAAATCGATAATCGAAAAAATCGGGTTATAGAAGGAGTGGTCCGATTTTAATCAAATTTGATACACTCATAGACAAAGACATAAGAAACGATATTCAGAAGTTTCAAGGTTGCAGTTCTTACAATAGTGCAGAAAATCGATAATATATATATATATATAAGGCAAGATGTTTGTGTGTGTGTGTGTCTGTTTATCTGTCTGTATGTCCTTTATACAAATCCATAATTTTTATCCGATTCTCACCAAACTTCAGACAAATATTCTTTAGCCTGAGTCTGATCTCCAGGACCATGGATTAGTTTTAAAGCTTTCATTACACCCGAGCAACGCCGGCTAATCTGCTAGTTGTTTATAAAAGCAATGAAAAGTTTATCTAAATAAACAATGGCATTGTTTTATTGAATTTTTGTTTTTACTATTTGGAGCAAATTCTCTGAAAAGGAGCAACTGTAAGAAAATAAGGTGATTTGCATTCCCCACACTGGCCATTACATAAATTTATTTGGATGTGCGTTGCGTGCAGTGGATATCGGCTCGGAACGACAATTTGGGGAGCCGAGTTCGAATTCCAGTTGAATTCATTGCATTCACTTACGCGCAAATACCCCTGGGAAAGTTATTAATCCGTCTATTCCCTCCAGTTAGGGGTTAAATAACAGGATAGATTGGGTTCTATAATCTCGGCTGGCAACCAGTGTACCGGAAAAAGTAATGGCAACCTATTGTGGGATATTCATATGCCCAGTCAGTCATGTCTTTTTCGAAACATGATCGCCCAAAGCGTGTATCACATACGGTACTTAACTGATTGAATATAATAGTTAAAAACATGATTACGGCTTCTACTGGCCATAAAGTTGGGGATCTGTTTTATATTGTTATTAAGTAATAAACTGACCCCCCCCCTAATTACTACTTAATAATAAAATACATCTCTTCCCACTCTAGCTATGAGTCAAATAATTGGACAGATTGGGTTCTATAACCTTGGTTGGCAACCTCTTCTATAAATACTTTCACGGCTTCTGCTCCGATGAACTTAGATCACTGGTGCCCCCTAAATACGAATTTGCACGAGATACTAGATTAGCAACTAGATCCCACCCTTTTACAGTGAAACAGATAAAATGCAACCGCAACTTCTACTTCAACAGTTTCTTTCCTCGCACTTCCCGACTGTGGAATTCTCTTCCACACGATTGCTTCCCCGACGGATACAATCTCCAGGAGTTTAAATCTAAGGTCAATAGACACCTCCTAACACACTAACCTGCTCCCATTCTATCAAACACTCTTCCCATCTGCCCAACCCTCATCCTCGCTATCCTTACTCATCTGTCACCTTCCTCCTGACATTCCCTATGTCTAACCACTCCTTCTCTTTACCTATGTAGCCCCATACGCAATAGTGGCAGTGGAATGCCTTGCTTGGGGTGAGATGATTAAAAAAAACAAAAAAAAAACAGTCTACCGCAGAAATTAATGGCAACCAACTCCGGAATAATCTTCTGCCCAGTCAGTCATGTCTCTTTCGAGACATGATTGCCCAATTGTGTATCACGTATGGCACTTAACTGACATTCCCCAAAGTTTCCTGCATTTAATTAATAAAATAAAGTTCCGTGACGGTAGTCAATTTCTAGAAATTTCAGGAAATTAATTGGAGGAGGGATAACATTTGTAACACACACACACACACACACACACATATATATATATATATATATAGCAAGATTTTTTAAAAAATAAGCGGACCAGAAGGAGACTACTACCACATTTAAATTTGTTGATTTTCTTTCTTTTTTTTTTTTTCAGCGCAGTCTTATCAGTTATTACATAAAGTTTTCGATTATCAAAAAAAAAAAAAATTGAAAAAATTTCAGTATTTAAACAATTTTAGTGGGGTGCTCGGTTTCTCATACAACGTTATAGTAAATCGATTCTCCATTTTGAAACCACTCGCATTGGGGTCACTTTGTTTGGCTTTTTGTAGGGACGAGTTGTTGCTCTTGTTTTTATCTTTTTCAAATTTTCTTCAGTTCTTACGATGGCATCTTCCTCAGAAACTCCAAGAATGACTTTATTCAAAAATTTCTCAAAGGATTCAGTTGTTGAATATGCACAAGCACAAAAGTTAATTGCACAGGATCAATTTACTATAAGGTTGTATGAAAACCTGAGTCCCCACCTAAAATTGTTTAAATGCTGAAATTTAAAAAAAAAATTGTCAATCGGAAAGTTTACACACACACACACACAAAAAAGGAGAAAAACAGCAAATTTAAAGGTGGAGATAGTCTCCTTCAGGTCCGATAAATAATAATTTCAAAAATAATTTTACTCATTTGTGAATTAGTCTTAAAAGATTCATCAAAATCTGATCATTGTTTGATTTATGCAAGAATTTCCAAATTAATGTGTTTTCATCGGTAAAAAGTGAGTAGTAATATTAAGTTTACCGCAGTAAACTTTTGTAAAAATCTTGTCACTGACAAAAAAAAAAACAAAAAACAAACAAACAAAAAATCTTTTTAAACAAAATTTTGAAAGTGTTAGAAAGGATTAAAAAAATTAATTAAATAATTACAAAATAGTTTTATCGTTTCTAACATAAACATTTTGACGACAAAATTTTGTTTTTATTAAGTTTGTGAAGTTTAACATCATGTTATGCTGTTTTTTCAGCGAATGCGTGGAGGTACTTAAATTCATTAAAATAAGTTTAAAGATACTTGGTCAGATGTGACTAAGGCTTTCAATTCTGTTGATCGACCAGGTCATTGCCTTTCTTTCATTGGCACCGAAGAATATAACATACATAGACACTAACGAAAATTTAGCTCAGTGTCATTCGGGTTCCGAGTCCCATTTGATCCTTTCACTATGACCGACACCCTGGGATTCCTTACTGACCCCTCAGGGCTCGCTCGGACTCCATTTGACGATCAGTTAACTTCTTCTTCTTCTTCTTCTTCTTCTTCTTCTTCTTCTTCTTCTTCTTCTTTGTGCCTTGTCTTTTCAGGACGTAGACGATTAATATAGGATTCTACGAGAACAGACTTTATAATGACTGGCCACTTATTCTTGAATATTTGTCAAGATAGCATAGAAATTAATACAATTTGGGCACCAGTAATACGGATTGTTATAGAAAAAATACAAACACTACGATTATAATATAAATTCTGATAAAAAACAGTTACCGAGACATTGGGTATCTTATTCTATGTGCCTTGTCCTTTCAGAAAGTAAGCGATCATGGCCTTCCACGTCTCACTATTCCTGGTAGCTCTTAGCACATTTTCTCCTGTAAAGTCTCGCAACCCCCGTTCTGACATCAACCGACTCAGACCCTTCAAATATATTATCAACTGCTTTCCTCTGTCTCTTTTTCCCTCTATCTGACCTGTTAGTATCAGGTTCTCCAAGCCCTCCTTCCTCATCGCATATCCCAGGAACTTCAGTTGTCTCTTACTGATGCTCAATATTAATTTCCTTTTTGTTTCCATCCTTTCCAACAGTTCATCATTGCTCTCATGCTCGGTCCATGATATCCGCAGCATCCTTCTGTAGAACCACATTTCAGCTGTTTCAAGTTTTTTCTTCATCTTTGATAATATTGTCCAGCATTCACTGCCATATTGAAGAACTGACATCACATAGCAATCCAGTACTCTCTTATTAAATAACCCATAAGGAGTCGATATGCCGTTAAACAAACAAAAACAATCAAGAATTGTGTGTTTAGCTTATTTTTAACTAGCAGTATAGCCCGGCGTTGCTCGGGTGTAATGAAAGCTTTAAAAATAATTCATGGTCCTGGAGCTCAGACTCAGCCTAAAGAATATTTGTGTGAAGTTTGGTGAGAATCGAATAGAAATTGTGGATTTGTATAAAGGACACACAGACAGATAAACAGACACACACACACACACAAACATCTTGCTTTTATATATATATATATATATATATATATATATATATATATATATATATATATATATATATTTTATATATATATATATATATATATATATATATATATATTATCAATTTTCTGCACTATTGTAAGAACTGCAACCTTGAAACTTCTGAATATCGTTTCTTATGTCTTTGTCTATGAATGTATAAAATTTGATTAAAGTCGGTCCACTCCTTCTATAACCCGATTTTTTCGATTGTTGATTTTCGATATTTATCGGGGGTACCTCGACACAAACCTAGCTAAGAACACTCGCAGACTCTTATAGTACAACTGTGTAAATTTTCAATAAAATCGGTTCAGCCGTTTCGGAGTCTATAGGTAACAGATACACACACACACACACACACACACACACACACACAAAGTTCCATTTATAAATAAGTTTAGATACATTACCACAGGCTCTAATTTGGGACCATAGAAAATCGCTCTTATATCCGAGTTTCTCTTATATCCGGGTATCTTATATCCGGGTTATTCTACACTTTATTGAATAAATAAGAACGTATGTTCAAAGAATATATGTCTAATTAAAAAACTAAATATGATCAAATCGCATACGTCATTTCTTCCCAGAAAGTGAAAGCATATTTTTGAAAACAGAATTAAATCAGATAATAATTAGGTTCCTTCACTAATTCGCTGAAAAAGCAGCATAGTATGAAAAAAAAAGGTGGTATATAAACTTATGTAAGGGTTCGAATATCCAAAGTAGCAGTGAATGTGTTAATAAATTGAATTTTATCTACAAAATAAGGCAGAAATAGTTTTATATAACCATTTCTGATGATAACCCTACCAAAAACTTTGGTGAGTATGTAAGGGTTAAAATATGGTAGACGGTAGTAAATGTGTTAATTTAATTTCTCCAAGCATAATCCGCCTTCATCCATAATATGCACCTTTAAAATTGTGCTGAAAGTGTGGCAAAATGCTTCTACTCCTGCATAATACGCACCTCGTTCGGTAACCACGCACTATGAATTTTATTTCTCCAATTTCATTCTGACCAGCGTTTTCTACTCTTATTCAAACTATAATTGAAGATATTTATTAAGATTTCCGTTCATCACGATCAGAAGCAACATGGCGGTGCCCATGGTACGTCGAATAACGGTAATATTCTTACAAAAATGTTTTTAAACATTGAATAATATTATTCTAATTTACAATAATATTCTAATATTATTCAGAATTACACCAGGTATTAAGTAGGTTCCTCCAAATAATTCACTGAAAAAGTAACATAGTATGAAGAAAAAGGCCCCAAATGAATGTTGTAAAAATATCATCAAAGATGAAGAAAATACTTGAAACAGCTGAAACGTGGTTCTACAGAAAGATGCTGCGGATATCATGGACCGAGCATGTGAGCAATGATGAGGTTTTGGAAAGAATGGAAACGAAATGAAAATTAATATTGAGGAAGGAGGGCTTGTAGAACCTGATACTAAATAAAAGAAATACTGTCAAAATGTTTGTGTTATTATTAATAGGAAAGATCAAAGTAATTTTTCATTACGCTTTTAAATGTTTTAAAATCGGTCCAAGTTATTGGAACACCATATATATATATATATATATATATGACACTAAACTTATACTATTTACTGAATTTCCCCAAGTATAATACGCCTTAATTCATAAATTGTGCGAAAAGTGTGACAAAAGTTTCTACTCACGCATAATACGCACTCCTTATTTGATAATCAAACTCTCAACCAATTTCATAACGACTAACCTTTTCTACTCTTATTCAAGATGTAAGTGAAGATATTTCTTAACATGGCTGATCATCACGATTGTAAATGGAAACGGAAATAACTATAGTGTGCCTACTGCGCAGACTCATTAACCTGTTTTAAGCTTTTCTCTTGAATTCACTGGGTAACTTCTTCCTCAGTTCATTTTTAACCAGGGAGAAACATTGCCACTGGATCCCACCAACGATTTTATCAACTGAGCCATGTGTCCTTGGGGACATCAGTGTATTGATTTTTGGGGATTATATACCTCTGGGAAGTGTTCTAATAGAAGACTAAAAGTGCGACACAGACATCCGAAGGTGAATTGGCATGGCGAAGGACGCGTTCCAGAAGCTGAGTAAAGTATTAAGACACAGGAAACTTTCATTAGAAACATAGTACTAGATTGCTATGTGATGTCAGTTCTTCAATATGGCAGTGAATGTTCTAAAATATCATCAAAGATGAAGAAAAAACTTGAAACAGCTGAAACGTGGTTCTACAGAAGGATGCTGCGGATATCATGGACCGAGCATGTGAGCAATGAGGTTTTGGAAAGAATGGAAACGAAATGAAAATTAATATTGAGCATCAGTAAGAGACAACTGAAGTTCCTGGGATATGCGATGAGGAAGGAGGGCTTGGAGAACCTGATACTAACAGGTCAGATAGAGGGAAAAAGAGACAGAGGAAAGCAGTTGATAATATATTTGAAGGGTCTGAGTCGGTTGATGTCAGAACGGGGGTTGCGAGACTTTACAGGAGAAAATGTGCTAAGAGCTACCAGGAATAGTGAGACGTGGAAGGCCATGATCGCTTACTTTCTGAAAGGACAAGGCACATAGAATAAGATACCCAATGTCTCGGTAACTGTTTTTTATCAGAATTTATATTATAATCGTAGTGTTTGTATTTTTTCTATAACAATCCGTATTACTGGTGCCCAAATTGTATTAATTTCTATGCTATCTTGACAAATATTCAAGAATAAGTGGCCAGTCATTATAAAGTCTGTTCTCGTAGAATCCTGTATTGACATTTTACGTAAATTGAGAATTTCTGAAAGCATTCGGTGTTAAACAAGTTAATGATTGAATAAGCTATAACTATAAAATATCCGTTGACATTTCTCTGTTACGTCATTGAATATATGAGCTCAACGACTTTAACAAAACATTACAAAAAAAAAACATCATAAATATGAATTCTGGTCGTTATTTTAAGAAGAATCTTTTTCATTTGTTGCAAATGAAAAGATTCAAAGTTAACAAGATTTTTCCCTTTCATTGAAGCAGACGTTAAACACATTAAAACACTTCGAAAAATTTCGAAAGTAATTACCTCCTTGTCTGAAAAGGATTATTTATAATTTCGAAAATTTGATCAGCAAAAAAAAACAAACGACAACAAAAAAAAAGACAACAAAAGACAAATACTAAAAAAAAAACACTTAAAATGTCTGTAGTCTTTAATAATATTTGGCTTAAAGAACATCTGCTACATAACTGCACAGCTCCATAGCTCAGAGGTAGAATCGCCGTTTGACGCCAATTCGGTCGGGTTTCTATTCTGGGTAAAAAGCAATCGGATGTCTAACCGTACTGATGAGCTGTGGTACAGCGAAACGGATGTCTCCGGGTGACTATATATATATATATATATATACATATATATATAGTGTATCGTGGCAGTAGATAATTTTCTAAACATATATTGTTAAATGTAAGAGACAATGATTGTCTATTATGTTTACTCATGAACCGCTCTAAACATTGTATTCTGACTTTAATTTCAGATGAAAATAAAGACAAAATTGTCCAGTATCTGAATATATTTTGATTATGTTGGTTTTAAGCTTTCGGCTCACATGAGCCATCTTCAGAGAGGTTACAGGGACGTTAACATAAAGACATCCACCATCAAATCTGATATTATCTTGTGTAGACATAAAACATTACTATGCGACGATAACAGTCACCGAATAGCAGACGCAGGTCGTAAATTTGTAATGTAGTTCTACGACGTCACACCGCGTGAGAGCTCGAAATGTTAGAACCATATGTCTAAATGCAATGTAATACGTTGTGACCAGGTTGAAATGTGATTTTATTTAGTGTGAGTTGCTTTGATTTAATGTAAATGGCTTCCAATATCTGAAGGTTCTTTTTACTGTGTGTATGTGTGAGTATTATGACCTCATCTTTATTGGCATATTCACGACGTTTCGGCCGTTGTACACTCTGGCCTTCTTCAGGTGAAAATTTTGAACCCATTATTTAGTTCACGGGATAGATTGTTCTGAATCTAATTGCCATGCCTTTGGATATCTCACTTTCAGTTAATTGTCCCTGATCTCAACTCTTCAAGTTTTCGATCCGTGGCCAGGTATTGAACTCACAAATTTTTGGGTCATTTCACGTTTGGATCAAGGAATCAACGCTTTTATCCATATGTCGTTCTAACAAGGCCGGAGCATACAACGCCGTGAATATGACAATAAAGATGAGGACAACAGTCCAAACAATGTAAATAGTGTAAAAAGTTACAATACCTCATATCACACACACACACACACACACACACACACACACACACACACACACAGAGGGTGGTCCAAAACTAGGTGGGTGTAAATGATGATAATAATGAATTAGGCTGTTCACCTACTTTTGGACCACTCTGTATCTTCTTCTTCTTCTTCTTCTTCTTCTTCTTCTTCTGTGTGCCCTGTCCCTTCAGGACGTAGGCGATCATGGTTCTCCACGTCTCCCTATCCCTTGTGGCTCTTAGTATGTTTGCTACTGTTACTTCTGGCAACCCCCGTTCCGTCATCCACCTGATCAGGCCCTGCAAATATGTTATCCGCTGTCTTCCTCTGTCTCTCTTTCCTTCTATCTGGCCAGTCAGTATCAGGTTCTCCAGGCTCTCCTTCCTCAATACGTGTCCCAGGAACTTTGCCTACGTCCTGAAGGGACAGGACACATAGAAGAAGAACTTGCTCATCCATTATGGATCTGGATCAACTTGAAATGATTATTTTTTCTTACAAATATTCTCGAAAATGCCTGCTGTCGGTATTTCGTGCAATTCCAAAACATTGTCTATTGTATCTTATTTTTAGAACTGTTCAGCAATTAACATGGCTGCCATTTGCTGCGATCGCTTGACATCTCATTGTCAACGAGATGTGTGAACGAGACTGCGCGCAGTGATTAATGGAGACAGTTTCTGTTTCTAGTTTTTAAATCAAGCTTCCTTTCATTTTCAAGGTTGATTCACTCCAAGAGAAGATAAAATTGGAATTAGAGAACAAGTGTGACATTGTAACAGCAGCATGTGTTGTGTTTGGCGATTTCAAACATACGCACCGTAATGGGGGCGCTAGAGGGTGTCGTCAGTGATGTCATCGCGAGGATCACTAGGGGGTTTCGGGTCCTTCAACATCATACCCCCCTCACCGCGCCGACCCGACCAAAGATGATCAGCCTCCGGCCCACGCTCGATAAGCGCTTTCAGACACTGGAAAATTACGTTTAGGCCCGGTACAAAACCCTGCAAATGCTTCCGATCAGAGCCACTTTCCATTTAGAGGCGAACCGCACATAAGCTCGTCCAAAACATTAATTTAGACGCAGAATTTCGGGGAATTTTAGCTAACAATTTGGAATCCAGGCACTCTCTTTTTTGATCCATAACCAATTAGCTGTTCTTTCCGCTGTTTCGGTTATGGACTTGAGTGCTTTTCTTTTTTTTTACTCCCACTATCCCAATATCTGTTAAGGCTTTGCATAAGGACCTTGCTGCAAATCCGCTAGTCCCCACTTCTATGTCTGTTGTTTTATAGTGAACCATATCGGTTGTTTCATTATGCCAGTTTTAGGAGCTATCTTCAGTCCCAGACGCGAAAGTCGCACTATTTCTGTTTCTTACTGTATAGTGGGTTACTTATCTATTCTTTCTGTTAGTGGAGAGTCCGTTCTAGTGAAGGGTAGTTGTATACTGTTGCAGGTTAATGGAATTTGGCCTTGTTGTAGATAGCCCACTATAAGTCATAAAGAAAGGTTATAAACCAAGAAAATCAAATTGAGTTGAAAGATAACATTATATATATATATATATATATATATATATATATATCAATTAATGTTTTTACAATTGAAGTAATACATGAAGTATAGGTCCAACGGAGGTTAAATTGTTCATGGCAATAAAACGCTGAAAGAGAATTAATGCTTAGAAATTTCTGAGCGTGTAAGTAAGGAATGTATTTGATGTATTCGCTCTTTAGGTCAGTAAGTAGTTTTTGAGACAGGGAAGAAAGTAAGGAGAGGTGAAGGGAGGCAAGCATAGTAGCCGCATGACTTAGGTCAAGGGGATATTAATTACACTCTCTCTCTCTCTCTCTCTCTCTCTCTCTCTCTCTCTCTCTCTCTCTCTCTCTAGTCAGTCCATTTGTGTCGGCCTGCGTCGGTCTGTCTGTCGATGCTGTCTGTATTCGTTTTTTATATCTTCCTTTGGGATTTCACATTTGTATTTGGTTCTGGGCTTCCCATTGGCTGATAAATAAAATTCGCGTAGGCTCGCGAACTGAAAATTTAATATTTAATTAATTTTTAGTTTTCAACCGGAACATCTGCGCGGAGCCGGCGGCGCAGCGAGGACTTTTGGTCATTTGCTTTTTGGTCGTGAATGCGCAAACATCCGGTCCATCGCTTTTGCTCGGTATCACCACAACTGAAAGTCAAATCATGGGATAGGTTTTCTTATATTTTAAATATCACATCGCCTTTGATTTAGCTAATTTTATTTTCCGCAGTAGAGAAATTTTTGCCGACTACTTGTCAGTGACGAACAGGGTAAAGTTAGAGAATTTATAGTGTTGGGATTTTGCAAACCCACTGAAATACTCTACATGGAGGAACTCCCTTTTCTTACCAGGAAATTGATTCGTCAATTCACGGATAATGAAAAGACATTGCTTCATTTTGTATTTTTTCCGTTTTTTTTTTGTTTTTGTTTTTTTTTGCTGGCTTTTCAACCGTCAACTGACGCAGTCAAGAATATTTCTAATTTGGCTGTTTGTTGGATATCAATTTCTTCTTCTTTTTTTTAAATATTTAACCTTAAATAATTCTTCTTCATTTTATTCAAACAATTTTACACAAACTTGAAACAGAAGACCATTTGATAACTAACAATCGATTCTCTTTGGGCACCGTGTTCTAAAACCCTAATGGTAAACTTTTAACACCCCACGAGTCAAATCCTGGTCGTTACGGCACCACCTTTAGCACTCTCGCCCCTCCGGTCGAATACTGGTGATCACGACACCCTTTTGTTCCTCGGAAGTTATACTGGTCACGAGACCGTATATCTAGCACGTCCACTATTCCGGACCTTCGGCGTCTTCCTCTTCGGGTTGAGGTGTTTATTTGGTCTTAAACGAACTCCTGGGGTTGGCCGTAGATCCCTGAGCATCCGCAGGTCAGTCAACCGGCTCACTGTTGACCAGAAGCAGACGTGTTGTTCGTTCATGGTACTGTTTAGGTCCGATTTCTCTACCGGTAAACAATTACGCTGGTTTATTTCAATGTTCAATTCAATCCAAATTTTTGACCAAAAGAAAAATAATTAATATTAGATGTAGACACGGCTAGGGGGGGGGGGTCGGTGTTAAGCATTTAAAATACAGCAAAAAGAAATAGAAAGAAAAACATAATGTCCGTAGAAAGCCGAACAAAAATCTGTTCGATGGTTGCACTGCTAATGTCTTTTATATACAAGAAAAGAATAGAAAAAGAAAAAGGTTACAGAAAGTAAATTTTTTTTAGTATAACAACTCACGAGAAAGAGAGAGAGAGAGGGAGGGAGAGAGAGAGAGTATGGTTAACTTGTTGTTAAATCACCTCAGAACATATATATAAATCTTTTCAACAATGTTCTCCCAACTCTTTTAACGGAGTCAATTCTTCTCAAATAAAACGCTGGAACAACGTGTCTTGCAAAGGTGCTGAACGGATGATGCAATTCCGATTGTTGTCGTGCTAGCGACGAAAGTTAAGTTTCATATACTCGGCGGGCTTTTAATGCGAATGCTGCAGCGATAATATTTCTCAAAGTCCTTGTTTCTAACTCGTCCGCACTCTTACTTCAGCGAGGGCGGGGGTCCCAATCCCACATACGATCGTGCGCTTTCACGGTCGTCGTCCGATTCTCCCAATTTCAGCATTACGATGTGCTTATATATAAAACGCATGGTCACAAGCCAGGCCATTCGCGTGCTTAGCACAAGTGATCACGAGTGTTTGTTGCTACAGCCAAAAATCATGTGACCTCCAAAGGCCCTTTTGCTTACTAAGCGCTATTTCGATTCCGCTTGCAAACATTATTTTCGTCCATTTCCACCGTTCTCCGATGACTCCAAATTAAACGGTCTTATCTTATGCCTAGATTAGAATTCATCGCTGGTAAACAAATACATTTCGATGTTCTATCTACTCCAAAATCCTCTTCATAGAAAAATATTTCATTTACCTCTATTGTTTTCTGCTGACCCAACTATAACGGCTTAACTACTGTTTAGGTCCGATTTCTCTACCGGTAAACAATTACGCTGGTTTATTTCAATGTTCAATTCAATCCATAATTTTGACCAAAAGAAAAATAATTAATATTACCACTTTTTCCGGAAGTCGAAAATCTGTTTAAAAAAAAAATCTAAATAAAAATAAAAAAGAAAGAATACGAATAACATGACGTTTCGGCCGTTTCGGTCTTCTTCAGGTGCCAGCAAATTTGAACCTTTTAAATGTGT